>JAQBSW010005521.1:0-56662 GCA_029291075.1 Eudiplozoon nipponicum
TAAGGTATACAAGTGGAACAAGCTGGATACACGATCTTCCTATAGTACTACTCGCCGTGCGCAACATGATATAGGACACAAATTCGGAACATCCGGCAGGCAGAATTGGTTTATGGAGAACCATTAAGTTTGCCTGGAGATCTTCTGATAGAAACTCCATCAAGATCTTGATTGGGCTTCAAGGTGGTGGGGATTGGTCTCGTAGGAGCACAGAACCAAGATGTGCCGTTTGGCCCAGACCAAGACTCAGAAAAGCTAAAACCAAATGCTATGTGTCCTCTGATCGTAAAATCGGCTTCGCATGATGTATATGGCTAACTGAACGAGATGGGAGGAACTGCTCTCAACACAATCTTACAAAAAGGACCATACAAGAGCTCAAGAGGATGACCGATAACCAAAGAACGTCTCACCATAGAAATAAATGGCACATTACGGGATTGTGATACGTTGGATCGTTGTCATTCCACAGTTTATCTCGATTGACAATATAACTGAATTATCAGATGCGCTGATGAAGGCGAAGCCGTTCTATGGGCGAATCTGGTGTGTGTGCGGTAATCCGATCATGCAGGCACATAAAGAAATGCAGGAACTCTGAAGAAGCGTTGTCTGCTCCAATGTAGCAAATTCTTATTCCTACTGAATCACAGCATGAAAACTGTTTGTCGATACGAGATGATTTCTTGCAGAACCAGTGAACGTTGTATCAGGCGAGATGACGACGTCAGGGCGTCAACATGCACAACTCGTTCTGGAAGAGTGCATCGTCAACCGAAGAATCACAATTACCGCCTATTACCACCGTTAAAGCCATTCTTTTAGAAGGTGGTGTATGTAGAGGGGATGTTAAATCCTCCGCCTTATGTAAAATAACATTGACTGATAAATTTAAACCACCATAGCTGATTGTTACGAATTTTATTTAAAAAGAATTTTTTCTTATTATTTTCCAGAACATTCTTTGTTTAAATACTTGATTTTAAATTGTGCGCTATTTTCAGTTTTTGAGTATCTCGTTCTGTGACTGGTATTGTAAATTTGGTCTGCTGCATTTTAACATTTTTCTCTAGTAAACGATTACATCATCATCAAATATAATTCTCCATCTATTGCCCTTGTACTGATATAAAATAATATTGAAGGTGACGCCTTGGAACAGGTATATTTGATTTATCAGTGGTTCGAATATATATCTTTCTAGATTAAGTGCTGTGTGGAACAGCCATCCAACTTTCGCTTTCCTATTGCCTAACAGTAAGTATCGATTTAATTGTTATCTCATATATTCATGGATACGGATAATAAATTTAAGGACACAAGTAGGTTAGTGCAGGACATAGCGGACTTGAACTTAAGTGACGCAAATAGTCATATAAGCCTATCAGACTCTACTTTGAATTTTAGGACTTGCATCGATCTGGCATCTATGGGGCTTGCAGACTCGAATAGGTTAGGGGCCTCAACATTGTTTGCAATAGGTTATAGAAAGAGTAAAAAAATGAAATAATATATTCTTCTATCCTTTGGACAAGACCGAATAGTAATATATATTTTAATTTAAAAAAATATTTACTTATTTATATTTACATATACCCACATCTCTTTAAAATATCCATTTATATATTCGTCCATACACTATATCTTATGCATATATATAAGCATGTGGTTATTTCTCAAATCTTTAATGAATAAAAATAATGATAGTAAAAAAATAATATATATATATATATATATATATATATATATATATATATATATATAGCTATATATATATATGATAGGCAGTGAATATATATATATATATATATATATATATATATACTTACAGTCTTCATTAATTAGGATGCTAATGATTTTTTTCTAAATATGTAACAATCACAACGTTAAATCCTGGTTTAATTTCAATTTATTCTCTCTAATATTGCAATCCGTTTACATTCATCCCAGTTTATTCAGTGCCCGGCTAGATGTGATTTATGATTTTGTCTATATTTAGATACAGTTTTTATATTCCCATTTACGTACCGTTATTGGACGCATGGATTCACCTGCGGTTGCAATCTTAGCATGGTATCTCATCTATCCCCGATGTGTTGAGCGGTTCTATATTTTCTTTTTGATTCGGTAGAATATTGCCTATTGTAACTGATGGTGTTAATACTGTTCTTATGATGTATTTCGTTGATAATGTCGTAATTTTTTCTACTTAATCCAGATTTTGGTAGAAACAGAGTTCTTTTCTTATCTTCATTTTGATTTTCTAAGTCCCTTACCTGTTGCCTTCGTTTATTTTTCAATTAAATCGATAAAACTTCTCGTTTATGATATTTTCAGTATATTTTTACGGATAATCATTTATCCTGAATGTTTCTTTCAAATTCACCAGTCTCTTTATTCTAAATCCACTATTTTAAGTCATCTTATTATCATTGGGTTAATAATACCTATTTTGATTCCAAACGTGTGATTCAGGAGGTTACTAAAATAAGTATATTTCCCAATAATTTCCACTTCTGATATTTGACATATTCTGTTTATTTTTATATTTAGAAATGGCAATTCTCCTTTACTTTCTTTTTCCCTTGTTAATTTTACCTCTCCCAGCTGATTACCTAAATATTGAATCTTCTCCAAATCATTATATCCATGATTCCAAATGGGGAACGATAATGGTTTTCCCTTAGGAACACCTCTAACTTGTTGGCAGAATTCATTTCTAAATATAAAGAATTATAGTGGATGTACAAATTTTAAAAATTTCTATAATATTCCTAAACATATTTTACTACCTTCTAGTATTCCAAGGTATTTCATTAGACAACGTTTGGCACACTCGAATGCAACCTGTACGGGAATATTTGTATACATTGACAGCACATCCAGGCTTGCCAGTTTATCATGCTCTAATAATTTATATTAAACTAATAATGTCAGTAAATTAATAAGTGTGCTTTAATATACAATCTAGAAAATAGGCGTTTTCTCATTTTAAGACATAGAAATTTTGACATTATATTAATCGGAGAATTCTGGACATTTACAATTAATATAATTTGATTATTCTGTTTATGAATCTTTACTAAACCATACTTTCTGGTAGGGATTAATGATTTTCAAGCACTGAATCTAATTCCCCATGTCCAATCATTTGATTAATTAAAGTATTAACTTCATTCAGTAACTTATCAGTTGGGCCCTTAATTATTTTATGATAAAATTTTAATTTCACATACATCATATCATTATAATAACACTTATTAATTAGCACTGTTGCTCCCCCTTTTTAAGCTTTAAGGCATATTACCCTGTAGGATAACAAATTCGATCTCAAACTTTTCAATTCATAATTTGGCTAACATTTGTCGTTTCTATGTTCTAACATCAATTTGACAACATCCAATGCAAATTAAGTTTTTTTTCTTTTCTGTGGAAGAAATTGCGTGATTTTATCTGATTCGCAGGTTTGCTACATTATTATTTTATGTCTCTTTCTAATCTTTAGAATTTATTTACTCCCAGCCTTATCAGTGGACTAATTTAGTTATTTAAAGTCCATTGAATATAATATCAAGATTACATTTGATCTTATTTCAATTTCTTCTCTAATAAGTTCATATTTTCTTTTTTTGATTTTTTACTTATAATTTCGTTATAAGTTCATTAAGTTGCAGTTTCAGATTATTTCCTACACTAACTTGCTGAAATGGTAGTCTGAATAAAAAGCATTCATGTACAGTATTAAATTTTAAGCATAATTTCAAGAATGAGATATGTCCCACTTGTGTTACAATTTGTATTTTCCTTGTTTTGTATAGGTTGAATAGTTTGATAACTATCCGGTCGTATTTTTGTTTTAAGAAGTATATATATATGAGATTTGGAACTGTGTGCTGTTTTTTCATAGTGAATTTGACCGAATATTTCTTTGTGGGTTAATTGGTAGAACTCGTAGATCAGTCAAATGTGGAATACTCTGTATTCCCAGATGCACCGATCATTGGCCTCCATTAATGGGTTGTCAGTTGTCCCTTCATTTTAACGCGGCTTGTCTCAAAACGACTTTCCCACTCTTCTTTTTCCTAAATTTTGAGGCCTTTTTCCAGTCCCATCTTCAGGGTTGACACCATACGCACAGGAAAAAACCACTTTTTTCATATGTGGTATCATCTTTAAAGACAGATCTATGTTATCTTATTTAATTTCCAAATGTATTTTTTGTTTTCTGCCCTAATAACCGGTCTTCATACATTATCTCTTATTTTCAAATTTATACAGAAACTTATATATGTCACCCATTCCCCACACTAAACCATCTATATACACTTATATATACTACAGTAAAATGACATTTTTAGAATAACTATAATCAAACCCTATGGATTGTTATACATGCCTATCAACGATGTCTCTATATTAGTTGCAGTTCCGGACGCGTATAAGGATCAACGAAATTTTTATTTCAATTTTACAGTAAACCTCAAATACCCCAGGTTACCTAATCCATCCTGTTTGTAATAGGTTATAGCGAGAGTTTAATAATACTGTTGAAATAAATGAGTATATTATTCTATCGTTTAGACAAGACCTACGATAACGAGTCGTATCTCAACCAAATGCACATCTATACTCATATAGTGTATCAATTATTTTTCCATTCAAATGCCCGTGTCCAAACCATATACAGATCTGTACTTATATATACATAAGTATAAGAAATATTTCTTAAATTAAAAAAAAATAGTTATTTATATTTATAAAAATATTCATTTAAAATTACAACTTTACACTACAGCATATGCATATATAGACAAGCATATAAGCGACCACATCTTCTATAATTATCTATTTTTGCATCATATATATACATATATACACCATATATAATATGAATATCATATGAGCAATACTGTAAGTCTCTCAGTTGATAAATTATATCAGTAAAATCTTGTTTGTTAATATTGAAATATATTTTTTGTGTCTATATATAGACCTATATATATATATATATATATATATATATATATATATATATATATATATATATATATATATATTTATATATATATATATATATATATTATATATATATATATATACAGCAACTCAACGAGTTCTTTGTACTTCTATTACCTAGAATTAACCTGGAGTTTATGGTATATTTTGTTTAGATTTTTTTATTATTTATACTGATATACTGATATTCATATTATATTTGCTCTATACACGCATATATACACACATATACATATATATATATATATATATATATATATATATATATATATGATGGATATATCGTTATATAAAAGATGTGGGAAGAACTCCCGTGACAACTACAAATTACAATAATTACAAAACTGCATCGGCAGTTGCGCAATCTAAAGAACCTCGCCTTATCTGCTGAGCCGCGCAGGGTGGATAAGCGAAATCGGTCTACTGGAGGCAAATTTATCTCCGTGTCTTCCTCCTTTCCTTCCCCTTTTTCTTCTCAATCTAACGATAAAACTTTTTTAGACATTATAACTATGGTTGGTTCTGATCGAAACACCGAGCCCAATATCACGTTGCCAAATATCGAAAATGGTTCTATAAGACGATCAATCAGTAAATCTAGGTTAGGTTTTATCGTAGGCGCATTTAATATTCGAACATTAAAACATCTTTATCAGCAAGAATAACTTGCTCGTACGTTGGATAAATTAGACATCGACTTGTTTTTCGTATCTGAATTCAGAATACAGGATCCAACATGCGCTACAGAACTGGATGCACCATCCCTATCGTTGCGTTTTTGGCTTCGAAAATCTGGTTCCAGAGAGTTCTCTCAAGCCGGTAAATCGGGCGTTGCCATTGCTCATAGCGCGCGAACTAAAGCTTGTTTAATTGAATGGATCGATTTAAATAGTCGATTGTGTGCGACACGTTTAAATACATCTACTTAAATCAATGCACAAAACCGTTATCATCGTTGTCTCTTTGTTATATCTGCATATTCTCCTATCGGTTGCAGCACAGAAGAAAGCATGGACGCCTTTTTCTCCAAATTAAGCTCATTACTAAGTAAAGCACGAAGTTCGGATATAGTCTTGATTATGACTGACATGAATGCCCAAGTTGGGCTCTAAAGTAACACAGATTATCATTTAGGTGGAAAATACACTTTAAGCTCGACTCGCAACGATAATGGTGAACGGCTTTTGGATAGCCGCGCGGAACACTGACTATATTTTAGCAATACACATTTCAGAAGTAGTGTTAGACGTTGTGCTACATGGTGTCCTCTAGCACCCGGTTGCCTCCAGATTTGTCGTTCTTTTTGTAACACTTATGTCGACTCGGACCATGCACTTATCCGTTGTAGATTTTCACTACAATTATCCGAGAAAATAATTAAGAATGAACCCCAAATTGATGTAGGCACATTTGAACCACCGTCCTTCCGACAAAATTCGGAAATTATTCTAAAGGCTAAACATACTGGTCTAGATGGCGAAAATCCGAATATAGTTTGGTCCAAGATAAGGTCCACTATGCACAATGCAGGTGCTACTGTATGCGGCATTACAGGCTCCCGTATAAATAATCATTGGGTCTCGGTAAAATCTATGAATATACTAGAAATAAGGAGCCAAATTCCACCTAGGTCGACTAATGTTAATACCCGTTGCAGTATAAGACTCCAACTTTAGCGCAATCTAAAAGTTGATCCCGAAAACATTCGGACCAGTATCTAGGTTATTTGCTTCAATTATCCTTCGTCGTCTAAGTGCTTCACGTGAATAACATACAAGAGAAGAACAGGTCAGATTCCGCGCAGGTCGTCGTTGTATAGATAATATTTCTCCTTTAAGACAAATTCTCGAACAGAGAAATTTATAACACCGTCACACAATAGCCGTCTATCTAGACTTCAAGGGTGCATTTGATTCGGTGGATCGCAATGTTGTGTTCAATATTTTGTCAAAAAGCGGTGTGCCCACAAAATTTGTTAATAATATACGAGCTGTCTACACAAATACTTCTGATCGCTTTAAGGTCTACAACGTATTGACGCATAGCTTTACAACCCGCGGTGGTGTTTATCAAGATTTTCAACTTAACTCATTTTTCTTTAATATTTTAATCGTTGCTATTATGAACAACATTCTCCCACAAATTTAGAATGCTGGAGTTGAAGTTCTTCCGGACGATAAACTAGTCGATCTTGACTATGCGGACGATATATTCGACAATCAGGATGCAGCCCAGGCCACCTTGAATAGATTAACAGATGTTGCTCTGTCTTCCGTTATGAAATTCGCTCCCTCAAATATAAGATACCGTTACAGTATCACACACCGCTCAATCCAACGTTGCGACAGCAGAATGAAGATCTAGAAATTGTCAACTGGTTTATAGGTCTTGGTAGCTCTATTATTAACGTACGCAATATGTCCGACGAGGTGAGAAAACGGATTGCGAAAGCTAGAGTAGCTTTCTTTAACCTTCGTCATTTATGGAAAAACGCCAATATTTCACTTTGCCTTAAGGGTCATGTTTACATTGCATATGTACGAACAGTATTACTATACGCTAGTAAAACTTGGCCTCTTAAAGTTGATGGTTTGAGACGCTTACAAGCATTCGATCATCGTTGTTTGAGAAGTATAACACTGTTGGTTACCAACAACGAAAAACTAACTTTGACATCCGTAGACGTATGTTTGGATCTGACAATAAGAGCTAGTCGTTAGAAAAACAAATAAGGCTCCATCAACTTTGTTGCCTGGGTCACGTTTTTCGTATGCCCTCATTTCGATTGCCCAGTAAAGCTCTGTTCTCTCATCCCTCACCAAATTGGCGTAAGAAACAAGGTGGGCCGATTTTGACATTGCAGAAACAAATGAACTCACTTACATCTAAATTTGGCAAAAAATTTTTTTAAAATATTTCTATATTTTTTATACATCACAAATGTCTTTTAAAATTTTATCTACCGAACTAGAAAAAGTGTTCAATCCTGCTGATATTTTTAATTTTGATTATTTTAATACTTTCTCATGGTTAAATAAAATACAGGATTAATTGTTTTTCAGCAGTATAATTTCTCGAGATTCTATCTTCAAATTTTGTATTATTAAAACTGAATTTTTATGCATTATATTGTAACACGTGGCTCCGTGTTACCACCCAACGACGGTCAATTTTTGCAAACGCTGTTCTCTTTAAGGTCAAATATTCTAACCCTGTCCTTAAACAATATTTCTCTTAACTGTGATTTTAGGAACAATCTCTGTTAGTCTCAAGCAGTTTTAATCGATATATCTTGAACTGCAATTTTATTTGTAATTAATAGGGTTTTTATAAAATAAACAGAACCGCGCGCGATCCTCGAGGATCACGCGGTGGACTATTGTGTCACTGCGGATTTACTTTGCTTAGTTGGATTATTCGAAATTTATGTGAATAGAATAATGGATTAATATATTAACAAGTAGAGAACTAAGCATTTGTGAGTTTTGTCATTGAAGTATTTAAACGATTTACATTGTCATCTTTAGTGATAACCTTTAACATTGATTCTATTCATATCACCATGTATTTTCAATCGAGTTTTTATCATTGAAGTCTTTAAACGATTTACATACTCCTTTTTAGTGATAACGTTTAACCTTGATTCCATTCATGTCATCACGTGTTTTCAATCGAGTTTTTGTCATTGAAGTCTTTATGGGGCTTACTCCTTCATTTTGGTGACAGCTTTTAACGATGACTTTTTACATATCTTCATATGTTTTAAATCGATGGTATAAATACAATTCTATTCAGACATTTGTGTAAGAATAACTACTTGTGTGCAAAACATTTTTCTCTATAAACATAAATCATTTTACTATGTTCATATTGTCATGTATTTTCAATCGTTTGACTATTCTCATTACGATCCAGACATTTGTGTAAGAATAACTGCTTGTGTGCGAAACATGTTACTTTATAAACATAAATCATTTTAATTCTTGCCGTCTAGAAGACGGACAATTTAGTTTAACTGTGAATGGTGTTTAAGATATAATTTTATGTTAAAATCTGTTTTTTATTGCCGACCAACACATGGTCAAATTGGACTATCTGTGAATTATATTTCTAGTTGCAACATTGTGTAGAATATACGTATGACCAGATGTTTTTGCCTTCTCACATCAACCATCCGAAAAGGATCAGAGACTGATTAGGCGCACGGGTAGTAATAATAGCCACCATTGATATGTAGGACGGGTATGAATTCAAGAACTAGAAAACAACCCGCAAATGACCCCTACATTATGGTGCCCCGGTTCGTCGAACTCACAGCCAGTAAGGAATTAATAAACAGCTAGATTTTGAGAAATTCAAGCACTTTCAATGAAGGCCACTACACACGTTATTGCCTCGGAAACGTCTGCACATACCCGCGCACAGACGCGACGTTCAAATGGGCGCGGTCACCCTCAACAACTCAGGAGGATCCGCCCATGGAAGGCTCGGAAGACGGGTGGGGTCAGCCTCCTCGGCGGCAGCAGAGGCTGAGCACCCCAAATTGTTGGCCGCTCCACGTCTGATGGCTCGAAGCACGTTGCCTTCGCGGTAGAGCGCAATCAAACTATTGTCTTTACAGCGACGGCTCCAATTAAGTCATGCTTCAAACGCCCAAATGCCAGCAACCAGTCTCATCGTCAGTTGCCACTATCAACATCTTTTCTCATCCGTGACGCAACCTCTGGCGAATTATTTCTCATAGACACTGGATCAGATGTAAGCTTACTACGCCACAATTATCTCAAACCAACCCACCCAGTCGACACCAGCAGTCTGACCTGCGCCAATGGCTCCAACATAGCGACATTTGGGGTACGAGTACACACAATCTCGTTCTCCAAATCAAAAATATGTTTCAAATTTTCAACCATCCGAAAAGGATCAGAGACTGATTTGGCGCACGGGTAGTAATAATAGCCACCATTGATATGTAGGACGGGTATAAAAATCACGAAAAAGAAAGCAACCCCGCAAAGTACCCGTACAATATCATCTTGTTAATCAACAATGCATACAATCAATTATTAGTCATGATTCTCTTTTTTTCTTGCAAAATGTTACACTCGAATTATACCTTAAATTTTCCTATTTTTGATGAAGAATCTATCACTCTTTACAGCCGAATTCTCTGATGCTTATAAATTGTACGGTAAAACTAATTGCAAATATTTATGTGATGTGATATCTTTTTATATTGTACATTTTCTAATTTTATTATTTGATGAAACATGTGTGGTTTGAATCCAAATAAAGATATTCTATTCTATTTATTCTATTCTACATAGCTGTGTATATTGTATCGACAGAAATATTTAAATAGAAAAATAAATTTATAGAGTACTTGAGTATATATAAGTATTATAGTTGAAATAGGATTTGTTTGTGTAGGCCTCGTATTCGGTCCTGTCCAAACCATAGAATGATACTATATACATTCAACAATTTTATTAACCACTCTCTCTAACATCTATTGCAAACGGGAAGGGATTTAGTAAACTTGAGAATTTGAGGATGACTGCAATATTGAATTAAACATTTTTTTGATACTTATACGCGTCATGAACAGCAATTAAATATAAATATATCATGGAAAGGCGTGTATGTCAATCCATGAGGGTTTGCCTATAGTTACTGTAAAAATATCAATTTAGTGGAGTACACATACGAGTAAAAAGGTGGTTGTGTGCGGGGGAGCAGTTGACATGGTTAAGTTTGTGTATACTTCTGTGGATAACTGATTAGGTATGAAGACCAGATATTAGGGCAGACAATAAAAAGTACTTTGGAATTAAAATAAATATAAATCGATCTGTCATTAATGGAGTTAACTCAGTTGCCAAAAGTTATTTCGTCATGAGCGTATGATGTCAATACTTAAGTTAGGACCGGAAATAATGTCTCGAATATAAGAAAGAGAAGAGTGGAAAATCTAGTTCAAACGTCACTTTCAAACAAGCAGTTTCCAAATGAAGGGACAAATGCAAACCCATCAATGAAGGCCAATAATCTGTGCACCTGTCAATGTACAGGTTTCCAGATTTAACCGAACTTTGAGTGCTATTAATTAAACCGAATACGAAAAATGCGTTCAAATCCATTACAAGAAGGACCATACTGAACACTAAATTTAAGTAATAATTAAATAAAAATACGCCCGGACATTTATCAAACTATTCATCCTATGGAAAATGCTGAAAATAAACTATGCAAAGCAAGTGAAACATACCTTATACATTAAAATATGTTAAAAATTTAATACTGTACCTAAATGCTTTTGATTCTGACTATTATTTCAGCTAGATAGGGTAGGATATGTTCTGAAACAGTAACTTTTTGTATATTTAATGAAATAATCGGTAAAAAACCAAGAAATAAGAAAATATAGACTTATTAGAGGAAAATCTAAAATAAGAACAAAGTTGCTTTCGATGTTACATTCACTTGGTATTTAATATATATAATGGTTCACTGATAAAGTTAGAAGTAAAGAAATTAAAAAGCTTAGTAAGAGATATAACAAGAAACGAGCAAACCTAGAAATATATAGGCCTCGTTTATGATTTTCTCAGTTCATTTTTACGGATAACCATTTATCCTGAATATTTCATTCAATTTCATCGGTTCTTTATCTCTATATTTAAATAAACTATATAAAGGCTTCTTATTGTCATAAATTTTAGAATGAATTTTTTGATCCCAAACGGGGGATTAGAGGAGTAATTTATCAGGATACCAGAATAAGTATATCTCCTAGAAATATATTTTTCTAATGCCTGACAAATTATTTTTAACTTTACATCTACAAATAATAATTCTCAAGAAAAATCAGGAAAAAATTCAATATGAACTACTTAGAGAAAAAACGAAAATAAGATAAAAGTTGCTCTTGATATTACATTCAATGGACCTTAAATATATAGAAGAGTACACTGATAAGGCTATAAATAAATAGATTCAAAAGGTTAAAAAGTGACATGAGAAGAAACTAGCAAACCTGGGAATCTATAGGCCTCCAAGGGACACTCCAAACGATTTTGCTGTCTAAACATGTAAAAATATTATTCATGTATCTCAAGAATAATGAAAAGCGAATACTTAACCTGACAGTGAACACGTCTGTTACTATAGAATACACGCATAAGAATGAAATTAGTACCCAAAAACCGTTGAAAGCGCGTAATTTATTGCATCATTAGATAAAACCAAAAATGAATCAGATGTTGCCAAATTAGTGTTAGAACATGGAGAGTATAAATTTTAGCGAAATTATGTGATGAAAATATTGAGATCTTGTTTTTTTATCATACTGGGTAATATGACTTAAATCATAAAAAGTGGAGGAACAATGCTAATGAACCAGAGGAATTATAATGATAAGATATATGTGAAATTAAAAATAAAGTAGTTTACAATAAAATAACTAAGGACCCAACTGATATATTACAAGGTGGCCTTAAAAGTTTATTTAATCAAATGATTAGGTCTGGGGAATTAGATTCAGTGCATGAAAATCATTAATACAAAGAGACACACTCCCTCCCAGAGTGAATGGTTTAGCAAGGATTTATAAACAAGATAGTCCAATTAGGTTAATTGTGAATCTCCAGAATACTCCAACAAATACAATATCTAAATTTCTCTACCATAGAATAAGATAATACACCTATTTTCTAGATTATATTTATTAAAGAACACTTAACAATTTACTGACATTATTAGCAAATATAAAATTTTAGACAATAATAAACTGGCCAGTCTGGATGTAGTATCTATATATACCAACATTCCGGTACAGGTTGCATTAGAGAGTGTCAAACGTTGTCTAACGAAATACTCTGGAACACTAGAACGTAGTAAAATGAGGTTTAGGAGTACTATGGAAATTTTAAAACTTGTACGTCCTCTATATACTTTATATTTAGAAATGAATTCTACCTACATGTTAAAAGTTTTTCTATAGGAAATAAATTATCAGTCCTAATCGCTAACATTTACATGCAATATTTAGAAAATAATCTCTTATTCAGATATCTCATCACACAAAATTTATATTTATGATTCTTATATGTCATTTTCTTAATTTGAATCATGTCGATAGTGAGTTGGAGAATTTTCTGCATTTAGCTAATCAGCTGGGAGAGGTAAAATGTACACTGAAAAAAGAAAGGAAAGAAGAATTATCATTTTCAGATGTAACAATGAAACGAAATGATCAGAAAATAGATAGTTATTTATAGGAAAGATAGTTCTTCCGGTATTCTCCTGAATTACTGTTGTAATCACCCGTTTGTGATAAGTATGTGCATTCAAAATCCTATGATAATAACACCTCTTAAAATAATGGATTTAAAATATAGGGACAAAAATAATGAAATTTAAAGGAATATTCGGTATAAATGATTATCCGTAAAAATTAACTGACGAAATCATAAACGAGAGGCTGTTGCTCTTTAATAGAAAAAAAACCAAGAAAAAAGTAAGGGATTTAGAAAATCAAAATGAAAATAAGAAAAGTAGGCTCATTCTACCAGATTCTAATTTTAGTAGAAAAATTAGGACATTAGCAACCAAATTCTACATCAGAACTATATTAAGACAATCAGTTGCATTACGCAATAAGCTACCGAATCAGAAAGAAAATAAAGAACCGCTGAACATTTCTGAGGTTTATGAGATATCTTGTAAGGATTGCAAACTCAGGTATATATGGTAAATATGTAAAACCATGCGTCCGATAAGGTTTCGTATAGTGGAACATAAATTTGCAGGAAAATATAGACATATTCATAAAAGACATCTGGCCAGTCACACAGTCAAGACAGTTCAGCAAATAAACTCTGATGACAATAAATGGATTGCACTATTTTGTAACACGGGGCTCCGCGTTACAACCCAACGATGTTCAATTTTGACAAATATGGTACTCTTAAAGGTCAAATAATCTAACCCTGTTTTTACACATTATTTCTCTTACCTGTGATTTTAGAAACAATCTAAGATAGTTTCACTCAGTTTTAATTAAGATTTCTTGAACTGCAATTTTATTTGTAATTAATAGGTTTTTTATTAAATATACACACCCGCGCGCAATACGCAGGGAACATGCGGTGGATTATAGTGTCAAAGTGGAATTTCAAATCTCCGTTCGATTATTCGCAGTTTATACAAGTGATTTACTGTTTGCATCTAATTAATCGTATTCTAATTTCAGAGTACAATGGATTATTATAATTAAATGTGTTGAAACCATAGCAAACAGTGGATTAATAATTCGTTAAGTTTTTTCATTGAAGTTTTTAAACGATTTTAATCTATTTATCATCAGTGACAACTTTTACCAGTGACTTTATTTATATCATCATATATTTTCAATCGGTTACATGTACTCATCACAGTTCAGACATTTGTGAAAGAATAATTGCTTGTGTGTAAGACATTCAACTTTTTTAACAGTGATTCCTTTTGCTGCCGTCTAGTGCATGGAAATTTTGTTTAACTGTGACTTCTGCATAAGATATTTACCTTTGTTAAAAGTGTTTCATTCTTTTGTCATCTAGAACACGGAAAATTATTTAAACTGCGACTTGTTCATAAGACATTCAATTGTGTTAACAGTATTTCGTTTTGTTGCCGTCTAGAGCACGGTCAATTTGGACTAACTATGAATTTTCCATGCAACGTTGTGTACAATACATTTGTGATCAGTCGTATTAGTTTTCTCACATCACCTATCTGGAAAAGGCCGGTGATTGATCATAAGCATGGATCTCAACAGCCGCATCAATCCTATGTAGGGAGATAAGAACCCCGCAAATGACCCCTACATATATGGTGCCCCGTTTCGTCGAAATCACAGCCAGCAAAGAATTAATAAATTACTAGATTTTAAGAACTTCAAGCACTTTGGATGAATGACACGAAGGAAAGTAAATTCTAAGACACATATTACAGAAAAACACCCTCTCGAGACCACAATGCTCGAAGACAGCCGCACGTTGACGGGTGAGGATGATGTTACGCTTCCATCTATTCTCGACAACACTCACACACATAAGATGACGTCCAGTTCAGGAAATGCAGAAAGCCCGGTGATGAGCCCTGCAACAGGCCTCAGCAACACATGTCCAATATAGCAAGCTCAATATTTTTGAGGGCTTGGAAGACGATCCCAATGTCTTTCAGACCCGGACTAAAAGATTTTCTGCATCAATACAGTGAGGGCACATGTGCACAGACATGGCAGAGCCTGTAACGCGCCGTCAAGCAGCGCTTGACACCGGATCGAGAAGACAGGCTTACAGAATTAATGAGCCAGGTGTACCTAGTTAGCCGCACGCCTTCTGAGCTATTTAGGGAGATGGAGAAGACAGCATTGGAATTCAACCTGCTCAAGGAAATCTTAATGCGAATTTTCATACAGATGCTTCCGCCGGAACTACAAGAGATGGCTAAGTTCCTGCGCAAATCCGTCGAAGTAAAAGACGACGTTCTGCGGCACGTCTAGCCAAGTGGTAGAAGAAACACCACTACAGCTCACCTGCCCCAGAGAAAGGCCACATCACCTCAAGACTGTCCGAATCACATTCCACCGCATTATCAGCCAGAACATATATCACGAATGAACGCCTCATCAGCCTGCTCGAGAACATCACTGTCAGGCCAAATTTGGCCTCAGTCTATCCCGTCCATAATAGACGCGACCAGACCAGGCGTGACCAGCGTCGACCTCCGTCCCAGAATAGCGTCAGGAGGTCAACGTCGAGAGGCCGGGCCACCGTTTCACAGTTAACGGCGAAATGGTGTCCGAATCACCACAGCTATAGCCACTCTACATGTTATTGCCTCAGAAACGGCTGCACCTTCCGGCGCTTAGACGCGACGTTAAAGTGGGTGCGGTCACCCTCAACAACTCAGGAGGATCAGCCCATGGAAGGTTAGGAAAACTGCTGGGGTCAGCCTCCGCTGCGGCAGTAGAGGCTGAACACCCCACGATGGCCGCTCCACGTCTGATGGCTCGAAGCACAGTGCTTTCGCGGAAGAGCGTAATTAAACTATTGTATTTACAGCGACGGGTCCAGTCAAGCCATGCTTCAAACGCTCAAATACCAGCAACCAGTCTCATCGTCTGTTGCCACTATCACCATACTTTCTCACCCGTGACGCAGCCTCTGGCGAATTATTCCTCATAGACGCTGGATCAGATGTGAGCTTACTACGCCACAATTATTTCGAACCTACTCACTCAGTCGGCAGCAGCAATCGGACCTGCGCCAATGGCTCCAATATAGCGACGTTTGGGGTACGAGTACACACAATCTCGTTATCCAACTCAAAAAGATATTTCAATTATCCTTTCATCATTTCCAATACGACAAAAAACATCATTGGATGTGACTTTCTCGAACACTTTTACCTTACCATTCGTCCAAGAACACGAGAGGTACGCACTGCAGACAATCAGTTGCTTTCATCAGCGTTAAAACATACGACTCGCGGCGAAGCATTCTCATCCGTACAGTTCCTCCATGTACCGCAACTGGACGATCTTCTGAAACGTTATGAAGAAATCTTCAAACCTATCTCCTTCATGCCCGATCTCTTGTCGAAACCACTTTCTCGTCCTCCACGAGCACGTCCATTGGCACCACACAAACATAAGACTGCCGAGCAAGAATTCGCCACGCTACGTCAACAAGGCATCTGTACACGATCCAGCTCACCTTTTGCGTCGCCTGTGGTAGTAGTACCAAAGAGTGAACCAGAGACATTCAGGGTGTGCGGGGATTATCGTATTCTCAATTCTTGCACACAGTCTGATTCGTACATCCTGACAAATCCAATTGACCTACTCAGATCTGCTATCGGTCATGCTGTGTATTCAAAACTTGACCTAGCCAAAACCTACTATCAGGTACCGATGGACAAAGACTCAGTATCATATACTGCACTCAGTTTCACCGGAGGTGGTACACATGAATATCACTATATGCCTTTCGGTCTCAAGAATGCCTCGCAAACATTCCAACGCGTTATGGACGAAATACAAGATGGTCTACTATTTGTAATTCCACATTTAGACGACATCCTAGTATTCTCCAACTCAATGTCCAAATATATGAAGCATATTAAGATCCTGCTCATACGTTTAGCAGACTATTGCCTCCGACTTCATGGCAGAAAATGCGTCTCTGCACAGCAATCAATTGAATTCCTTGGTCATCCAATTTCCGAAAAAGGCATGATACCTATACCTGCTAAGGTTCGTGCTATTCAAGATTTACAGCCTCCAAATACCGTTTGAGCATTACGTCGATTCTTGGGCAAGATGAACTTCTATTCCATATCTGTACCCTGCCTTGCCAAGATTCTGGCACCTATTCACAAATATCTCGTGCCAGAAAGACTTTTTGCCAAGAAATCACAACTGATTCAGCTCAACGTGGACGGCATGCAGGCTTACGAGCATGCCAAAAGGGCCTTATGCAAAGCGACCATGCTACATTCTCCTGATTGGTCTCAATATTTTGAATTGATCACTGACGCATCCGACGTTGCCATGGGCGCAGTACTTTAACAGTCCACCAATGCATACACCAAACTATCGCCTTCTACTCGCAAAAACTACAACCTCGAGAGACGCGATATGGTACATTAGGAAAAGAATAACTCGATATCTACCGGTCGATCCTACACTTCCACACTTATCTGGATGGCCGAAAGTTCAAGATCTACACAGACCATCTTCCTCTACTTCCGATGCGCAGAGGAAAGAAATAGTATTTATATTCACTACCTGTCAACTCACAACTAACACAAATACACGAGTATGAATAGGAAGTCACTTATGTTAAAGGGTCAGAAAACGTGCTCGCAGACTCCCTAAGCCGTCCTGCAGAACTCTGTGACTCTATCCCGTGTCCTTCACCTATAAGCACTCAGAAATTGCAAGCAGCTCAGCAAGGTGATCCATCATTTTGGACTTTTGATGTCAATCGCCTGAAAACATTTGATTATGATGGAACTCTGCTACATTGTGAAATAGCTCGCGTGGGCTCTAGGTCGTTTATGACTGGAAAACTCCGTCACAAGATTTTCGAAGTCTACCATTCAATGAGCCACCCATCTGGCGAAACCTCAGTGGAAATTCTATCCAGAACCTATTTTTGGCCTGGCATGAGGTGAGATGTCAAAAAGTGGACAAAACAATGTTTAGAACGTCAGGAATGCAAAGTGACGAGACACGAAAACGGCGCCACAAGTTATTCAAGCGCCCAAAGTCTGGTTCACGCACATACACGTTGATCTGGTAACCTTACATGCCGTGAACGATATGCGATATTTACTGTCAAAACGGGATCGCACCACTCGATGGTATGAGTCCATACTACTGCCAGAAATGGAGCAAGACATTGTCAGTTATGCTTTAGAGCTCAATTGGTTCGCTCGGTTTGGTGCTCTAGCTGAAGTGACAACCGATCGTGGTGCACAGTCCCGCGGCGAAGTGTTCGCAGAACTACGGAAACAGTATGATGTCAAACACTCCGTGACCGCGGCTCGCAATCCGAGAGCAAATGGTTTCGTCTGAAGGCCACAACGGGAACTGAAAGCGGCGCTTATGTCTAACCCAGAAGAAAATTGGTATGCGGCTTTATCGAAAGTACTCCTATCAATGCGTACAAGACCTCGTGAGCCGATCAAATGTAATTCCGCTAAAATGGTATTTGGCGAATGTCTACGGCTGTCTGGCGAACTAGTCCGATCACGCTCTGAAACTGCAATAACGATGAACGATCCGGCATTTCTGTTTCCACTTCGCAGTTATCTATAATATAGCGCTCAGAATCGGCCGATCTGTCCTTCACGTCAGCCACATGGTCCAATTTATAAACGCAAAGATTTTGATAGCTGCCAATGATTCTTCGTCAACAACGATATGGATAACAGGGTCTTCTTAAATCAAAGCGCGGTCCTTATCGTGTGTTAGATCGACGTCAGAATTACGTCATTTTGGATATTAAGGGCGAAGCAGAAGTAATCTCCAAACACAGACTATTACCGGCCGACGTTGATCGAAATGACACGTCGTTCGCAATGTTGACCTATCAGGCTATGAGAAAGCAATAACTCCATCTCTAGACAGTGTTGAGGCCCCTAACCTATTGGTGTCTGTAAGCCCCATAGATGCCAGTTCGCTAGATGTCCTAATATTCACAGTAGAGTCTGATATGCCTACATTGTTACCTGTGTCAATTAGATTTAAATCCGTTAGGTCCTGCCCTAAATGAAATACATCTTCTAATTTAATATCGGTATTCATGATCAAGAATTATGATACTCAAATTGACACTTACTTATGGTGTTAGGAAGGTGAGAGTTGGAAAGCTATATCTTCAGCAATAATCTGCTTTGATGTGTACGTGACCCACAATAATAAATAAAATTACCTGTTCCAAGGCTCCTCCTCAGTGTTATATTATATCAGAACACAAGACAAGTGTTGAAAGATGTTTATTGAATAATGTTGTAATCGTTTATTATGGAGAGAAATGTTAAAATGCAGCAAACGAAAATCTTCAACCAGCCCGGAAGCACGATACTCAAAAACTGAAAATAGCGCACAATTTTAAAAATCAAGTCTTTAAACAAAGAATGTTCTGGAAAATAAAAAGAAAAAATTCTTTTTAAATAAAGTTGTTACAATCAGCTATGGTGGTTTAAATTTATCATTCAAGGTCATTTTATATAAGGCGGAGGATTCAACATCCTCTACACACACCACCTTCTCAAAAAAAGAGAGGAACGACTAATAGTAGATGTAATCATCGTTCTTCGGCTGACGTAGTATTCTTCTAGATCGTTTTGTGCATACTGGCGCCCCTGACGTCGTCATCTCGCCCGATATAACATTCGCTGGTTCTTCAATATCATCTGGTGTCGACAAATAATTTTCATGCTGTGATTCAGTAGAATAAGATTTTGATATGTTAGACAACGGTTTTTCCAATTGCTGCATTTCATTATGTGTCTGCAAGATGGGATTGCACACCTCAGATTCGCCCATGGAACGGTCATTCAACGCATCTTTTAATTCGGTCACACCGTCAATCCAGATAAACTGGGGAATACAGCGATCCAACGTAACACAATCCTCAATGCCATTTATTTCTATGATGACATTCTTATCAGTCATCCTCTTGACCTTGTATGGTCCTTTGTAAAATGGTGTTAGGCAATTCTTCCTATTCTCATTAGTAATATAAACATGCGATGCCGATTTTAAATCAGAGGACACATAGCATTTAGTTTTAGGTTTTCTAGTTTTGGTTGGGGCCAAACGACACATCTTGTCTCTAAGTGCTCCTACAAACCAATCTACATAACTAGAAGCCCAATCAAGACTACTTGGAGTTTCAATTAGAAGATCTCCAGGCAACCTTAATGGTTCTCCATAAACTAATTCTGCAATGGAAGTTCCTAATTGTGCCCTATATCTGTTGCGCATGGCGAGTAGTACTATAGGAAGATCGTGTATCCAGCTTGTTCCACTAGTACACCTTAATGCAGCTTTCAGTTCACGATGTAGCCTTTCTACCATCCCATTTGCTCGTGGGTTATACGCGCTAGTATGAATTATAGTGATTCCCATGATGTTGAGAGATCTTACGAAAAGCTCTGACATAAATTGACTACCACGATCACTAGTGACCTTTTCCGGAACACCATAACGCGATATCCAATTATGTAGAAACGCGAACAAAACTTCTTGCGCTGTCATGTCTTTTAAAATCGCCACTTCAAATTGACGACTAAATCTATCTACCATAGTCAGCAAGTATTTGTTTCCGTTTACTTCAGGCATCTCAACAATGTCTATGTGTACGTGTCTGAACCGTCCATTTGGTATTCCAATGTTCTTTATCTCGGTTCTGGTATGTCTCCACACCTTACACGTTTGACACTTGGTACAGGCTCTTACCCATACCCGTATATCTTTAGACATATGTGGCCATACGTATCTGTCGTTGATTAATCGAATGGTGGCTTTAATGGATGGATGACCCATGTTATGTAATACTTGGATAATCTTGGCCCGTAACTCCAATGGCACATATGGTCGTGGTTGACTTCTAGATGTTTCGCATAACAACCACTTGCCACTTATGAGCTTACGCACATATCCTGGTCTTTTGGACAACACCAATGTAAAGGGATCCAGTCCTTGCGCTTCTTCGATTTGACTAACGAAATCATACATTGATTCATCTAAACTTTTCAAAGGACCTTGAAATATCGTATCGACATCAGCTTCATTCGGTCGGCTTAGTGCATCTGCTACCACATTCTCTTTACCAGCAATATGAGACACAGTGAAATCGAACTCTGCTAACCGTGTTATTTGGGAATTTACTCTACGAGAGTAATTAAGCCTAGCTGTTTTACCAAGTATGCTGATCAATGGCTTATGATCGGTCAATAACTTAAACTTGTGACCATCTAAGTAATGCTCGAAGTGTAACACTGCGGCATACACGGCTAGAAGCTCTTTGCCAAACGTATCATAACGTTTTTCTCGATCAGTAAGCTTACGGCTATAAAACCCAATCGGTTTTACTACGTCCCGATCTCTTTGCTGTAGCACTGCTCCTAATGCAACATCTGAGGCATCAGTGATTAGTTCGAAAGGTTTTTCCCAATCTACAGGTGCTAATGTGGTTACGTCACTTAACATATCCTTGGCCTTTTGGAAATTTTCTCGGTCTTCTTGACTCAAGATGATAGGCCAAGACTTCTTGATCGTGCTCTTTTCAAGAGTGAGATGGCTTGTTAACGATCCAAGAATTCCGGCTAGACCTGGAATGAATCGACGATAATAGCTGATCATGCCCAAGAACCTTCGCAACTGGCGTACAGTTCTGGGTTCAGTTACGTCCTTAATGGCTTGGACCTTATCTTCCAAAGGCTTAATTCCGTCTTTGGAAAGTATATGACCAAGGTATTTAACTGAAGAGCAACCAATATTACTCTTATTAGGTTTGACCACTAATCCATATTGTTCCAGCCTGGTCAAAACCGTTTCCAAATGCGTGCGATGTTCGTCTCGTGAGCGACTAAAAATTATTATGTCATCTATATATACTCTCGCAAATGGACAATTCTGAAGGATTTCTTCAGCCAAACGCTGGAATGTCTGACTGGCGTTTTTCAAACCAAAAGGCATTCGAAGAAATTCATGCGATCCCCCTCCTGGAAATCTGACTGCGGTGAGTGGTATCGAACTTTCTTCCATTGGTACTTGATAGTACGCTTTCTGGAGATCTAAAGTTGAATAAACCTCATATCCCATTATATCTCGGAGCAAAGTACTCTGGTTAGGGAGAGGATAAGAATCACCCTTTGTCACTGAGTTTAATAGACGATAATTCCCACAAACCCTCCATTGACCCGGTTCAGGTTTGGGAACTACCACTATTGGGGAAGCAAAATTGGAATTTGACCTTCTACAAATCCCCTCTTCGCGCAATTGATGAAATTCTGACACAGCTACTTGTTGCTTGTGTTGTGCCAATGGTTGAGCCTTTGGTGAACAAGGTAACGGAGCTACCAATTCTATCTGGTGTTCTACTCCTATTTTCAAACCTATCTTTTTGGCACTAAAAGGTTGAAACACTGCTAGGTGCTTCTCGATAATATCGGCAAAGTCATGTGCGACTGATGGACGAGGTAAGAGGACTGTTCTAACTGCCGACACGTTAGACTCATTATTTATTGATGTCCCTACGCCTTCTGTGATAGTCCTAGCCTTGGGGTCTAATGCCAGCTTGAAATGTGTCAAGAAATCCATGCCAATGATATGGTCCTTGACATCGGCTACTAGAAAATTCCATAGGAAAGAAGATTTCTGGCCTAATGTTACCGACATTTCTTTCATCCCTTTAACTTCAATTGGACTACCATTCGCGGCCCATAGTTGATAATCAAATGTGGGGCAATCTGCTTCCACCACGTCTGACCTAACTATGCTTACCTCCGCACCCGTGTCTATGAGAAATTCTAATCCAGATAATTCATCCTTAATAATGAACTTGTTGCTGGACACTCCGGCAATGTTTTCAAGATCCCCGCTTAGTGAGAATCGGACTCTCTTGCCTTTTATCTCGGTGCTATTTGTACTAGTCGCCTCTTTTGCTTTGAGTATGCCTTTTAAAGGCATATCTGGGAGCCTTTGCAATGGAACCCCCCCTACGGCTCCTACTAGCGGGGGTTTTTCCCTTTTCCCGGTGACGGATTTCTCTCAACCGGTTTTGTGCTTCCTTTCCATTTGGGTCCACCTAATCGCGGGTAATTATAATTTTCATCTTGGCACTTCGCACTGCGTCCATATTCGCCCTGTGCCTTACCCCATCCGCGTGGCCCTTCGAAGCGTTGACGCGAGTGACTCCTTCGGCGTCTAATATACTGGACCTGACTCTGAAGTTGTGCGACATCACTACGCAAGCTAGCAACTTCCCTACATAAGAAATGCAAACTTTCTTGTGCGTTCAGGTGGTTTTCGGTATCTGCCCTGACTGGCTGCATCGTTACAGAATCTGCCATTACAGCATGTACTTGTGGTTCTTGCTGTTTATACACGCCGTCTAACCCTCTGAGTTTTGTCGGCCAATCTATGTCCATTGTGTCAAACACTTCCATTGTTGTTCTGAGCCTAATTGGTAACTCAGCTGTAAAAATGGAGTTGACTACATCACTAGATATATTCAACCTGGAAGCTTTCGTGCAAAGGCGTTCATAAAATTCGGACGGTAACTGACGCCCCATTTTTTCTAAGCGTAATAATTCGCACATTTGCGCTGACCTTCCAGGCTGATATCTCTGTTGAATTTCTGCCATTAATAACTCAAATGCGTTGTACGGCTTTTCTTTCACAGTTCTGTCTCTGAAATTTTCCAAAGCATTTCGGAAATTCTCAGGCAATGCCATCCATGCTGCAACAAATTTCTCCATAGGGTTCACAATACAATAAGCCTCAAATATCATTTGGGCATCTCCTACCCAACTTGCATGTTTCTCTGACTTATACTGTGGTAGACTAAATATTCTTGGACTGGCGCGGTCGCCAAATTTTGTTGAGGCCCCTAACCTATTGGTGTCTGTAAGCCCCATAGATGCCAGTTCGCTAGATGTCCTAATATTCACAGTAGAGTCTGATATGCCTACATGGTTACCTGTGTCAATTAGATTTAAATCCGTTAGGTCCTGCCCTAAATGAAATACATCTTCTAATTTAATATCGGTATTCATGATCAAGAATTATGATACTCAAATTGACACTTACTTATGGCGTTAGGAAGGTGAGAGTTGGAAAGCTATATCTTCAGCAATAATCTGCTTTGATGTGTACGTGACCCACAATAATAAATAAAATTACCTGTTCCAAGGCTCCTCCTCAGTGTTATATTATATCAGAACACAAGACAAGTGTTGAAAGATGTTTATTGAATAATGTTGTAATCGTTTATTATGGAGAGAAATGTTAAAATGCAGCAAACGAAAATCTTCAACCAGCCCGGAAGCGAGATACTCAAAAACTGAAAATAGCGCACAATTTTAAAAATCAAGTCTTTAAACAAAGAATGTTCTGGAAAATAAAAAGAAAAAATTCTTTTTAAATAAAGTTGTTACAATCAGCTATGGTGGTTTAAATTTATCATTCAAGGTCATTTTATATAAGGCGGAGGATTCAACATCCTCTACAACAGTCTTGCTGACTACGGACTGACGCCCGACATTTCATCAACAACCGAGCCAACTGACGCCGTCACGCCGCCGCGAGATATAGAGGAACCAGAATCAGTGTTGACAGAACGAACATCAGTTGTTACGCGGTATGGCAGAGCAATAACACCTCTTGTAAGGCTAGCTCCCTTCATTGTGTACTAATTTTCATTGTGGGGGGGGAGGTGTATGTAACACGCGACTCCGCGTTACAACCCAACGATGTTCAATTTTGACAAATATGGTACTCTTTAAGGTCAAACAATCTAACTCTGTTTTTACACAATATTTTTGGAAACAATCTCTGTTAGTTTCAAGCAGTTTTAATTGAGATTTCTTGAACTGCAATTTTAATTGTAAATAATAGGGTTTTCTTTTGAAAAGCAAGCTTTAATAAAATTCATTGTACCCGTTCTGTGTGCAAAGACAAAAATAAATTTTATCAGATATAAGAAATATTTATTTCGCATGGTCTTCTCAAATATCTACTAATGAACATATCTTTATATATAAATTGGAAAGCCAAACAAGATAGAAATATGTGAACATAGAGAGAGTGTGAAAATTAGAAACCAATCAAATTGCGTGCGTCACATCCAGTTAAAGCTCAATGCTTGTACTTGCTTCTTCTGCTTACATAAATCCGGCTGCAATTTGTTTATCCATAAGGCTTCGTATGTGGCTAGCTCCCTTTTGTTTTTGCATTTGGTAATTACTTTGAATGCTACGTCTGGAGAACATACGTGCGTTGTTTCGATGATGTATTGGGCAATAGCAGACGTGTGTTCACCATTTGATTTAAAACAGGCGTTTAAGTTGCAACGTTCTCTCATTCGACTAATTAACCGTTTGGTCGATCGGCTTACGTAAGTTGATTGACAACTTGCGCATGTATATTGGTAAATAATATTTGATATTGACATTAACGGCTGTTTCTCTTTGATTGCTGGTAAAGACAAGTGTGTTACCCTAAATAACACTTAAATTAGGGTTTATTTTATAAAATATACACAACCGCGCGCAATACACAGGAAAAATGCGGTGGACTAGAGTGCCCTAGTGGAATTTCTATTCTTCTTTGGATTATTCGCAGTTGATACACGTGATTTACGATTCGCATATAATTCTATGTATTCTAATTTCAAAATAAAATGGATTATTATAATTAAATGTGTTAAAACCATAGCAAACAGTGGATTAATTATTTGTGAAGTTTTTTCATTGAAGTTTTTACACGATTTTAATCTATTTATCATCAGTGACAACTTTTACCAGTGACTTTATTTATATCATCATATATTTGCAATCGGTTACACGTACACATCACAATTCAGAAATATGTGAAAGAATAATTTCTTGTGTATAAGACATTCAATTTTGTTAACAGTGATTCGTTTTGCTGCCGTCTAAGCACGAAAAATTTTGTTTAACTGTGAATAGTGCATAAGATATTCCACTTTATTAACAGTATTTCATTCTTTTGTCATCTAGAGCACGGACAATTATTTAAACTCTGCGTTGTGTATAAGACATTCAATTGTGTTAACAGTATTTCGTTTTGTTGCCGTCTAGAGCACGATCAATTTGGACTAACTATGAATTTTCCATACAACGTTGTGTACAATACATTTGAGATCATTCGTATTAGCCTTCTCACATCACCCATCGGGAAAAGGCCGGGGATTGATCATAAACATGGATCTCAACAGCCGCTACCAATCCTATGTAGAGAGATAAAAACCCCGCAAAAGACCCCTACAATTTAACCAAAAACGCTTAACCAGGTTGATTAGAGAATCAATTGAAATAAAATCAGGAATTATTTCTGTAAATTGGAAATCTGTAGAAAAATCATTAGACCCCGTAACTTATGATGCCTTCTCGATACGAATGAAACGCAAATTGGAGGAATCAGAATTAACAATAAATCTAACTAAGAGACAGCGATAATTAATTTGAAATATAAAACGAATTAAATTAGTTGGAGTTTTAAAAATAGGTTAGTTGACTAAAATTATAGTAAATCATGTACATTAAGTGATCTTTCATAGTTACTTAAATGGTGAATATTAAAATATAT
Source organism: Eudiplozoon nipponicum (assembly GCA_029291075.1). Lineage (NCBI taxonomy): Eukaryota > Metazoa > Platyhelminthes > Monogenea > Mazocraeidea > Diplozoidae > Eudiplozoon > Eudiplozoon nipponicum. The sequence continues at coordinate 26,912 of JAQBSW010005521.1, forward strand.
ATATATATATATATATATATATAATATATATATATATATATATATATATATATTGAAAATCGAGTAAAAAAATTAGGGAAGAATTATATTATATTTGCCATTTCAAATTTCTTTAAATAATGCTTCAAATCCTTTCTCCACTACATCCCAAACTAGGTCCGGAAAACCTAAGGTATCATTATCTGTTCACTTTCGCTACGTCCTTTCTGGCACCTCATTAGTAAGCACCAAAATTACACAGTTTAACCATTATTTATATTGCCAAATAATGTCGTATATTTCCTCGGAAATTTCTGATAGATCGTGCTCAGCTTCGGGTTTCATTCCACTTGGAGAGTTATCGATGCGCTAATTTACTTTTATTTTATTTTTTTAAACTATTTTTTTATTAGGTATGCAGTACCTAATATTCATTCGCTATTTACTTTCTTGTGGCTATTACTATAGAGTTAAGCCACAGTACAATAAATATTTGCATTAAATTTCGCAGAGAATGGAAATTATATTACTTGAAAAGTTATTATTTCAAATGTTTCTGAAAAAATATCTACAAATAAATAATCGAGTAAAAAACCATAATAAAATTATATTAGAGCATTTAAGTATTTTATTTTTACTTGAACAGGCTTTCAAATATCTTTTAATTATGCATCAAATCGTTTATGCACGACACCTCGTACAGTAATAGCTTAATCCTATTTTACGTTTGCAAAGTACAGTAATTAATGTAACTGTTAAGCAAACACCTGAAATTAATCACATATTTTAATCAGTTGCACATTTGCATAGACAAAATGAATTCAAATTATAGTTTTAATTTGAACTTTTTTGACTAAGTTAAATTAATTTCATGTTAAGATCTATAACTCAATTTATCAAAAAGTATGCATGTAGAACTAATTCATTTCAAATATCTTTGAATTCAATTGTAGTTTTTCACAAATCTCTCCTGAAAGCTATAGTGAAACAATTAAGAGCAGATTTTAATTAGCTATATTTAAAACTCGTTTCAAATTGTTTTACTACGTTGTTCATCGTTTGCGTCGTTTTCCGTTTATTTTTTTATTAATAAGAATTGGCAAATTAAATAAGAAGCAGTTTATTGTTTTTATCTAAGTACTATTAATAACATGGACTAACAATTTTTGGAAACTTTATGAAAAGTCATGTAGATACGTCTAATTTATTAGAGCCAAAATATATTTTATAAATGATAAAAGAAAATTTCACTAAACTTTACATATCTTATCACCTATTAATTTCAGAATCAAAAATTCGTTTCATCATTCATAATTTAAAAGCTCTTTTTTAATATAAACTATATTCTTATAAAATTTATACGAAAGATTTTTTAAAAATTCTTCTTTTATGACGATTTAATTAAAAAATCAAATTTTGAATTGTCAATTTGAAATTTTGGCTACCAAAGGGAAGAATCCATGTGTTCATGTTTTACTTGATTATTGCTAGTTCACATTCGATGTCTTGACTTAATAAATAATCAAATGACACTTCAAAATTAATAATTTAATGCAATTCATTAGAATATCTATAATTTACATCGAATGTGATATAGTTATTCGTTTGGTTCATATTCAAATCAGTCAATTTAATCGAATCAGTAATTATTTTCCATATAACACTTTTGAATTTATTCTTAAAGCAGGAAACATTTGCATTTTATTTTTAACGCAAAGAATTTGAGCCCATTCAATGTCCTTATATATAGCATTCATATGCACCACACTTATTTATTTTTATCTTTGCGGGATTTATTTGAATATGCCACAGTTTTTCAAAAATATTTTCTTCAATAATAAACATTGATTTTTATTTAATTGATTTCATTGATGACAGGAATCATATACTGCACCAACGCAACAACGAATACAAATTTACTTTTATTTCAGGTAAGTCAAGGTCGGTCACTAATCGAAAAAGGCTGTGCAATTTTTTAAGATATTTCGGTGAAATATAAGAATAATGAAAATCGTGATAATATTTCTCGTGATTTCAATTGAAATGAGAACGAATTGAGAAATTTGGCGAAAAACATTATGAATATTCCACAGATGCAGATTTGTTAATGGAATCATGTGATTCAACGATAAGGTTTAAACTGATACTGAAGCAGTAGAAGGAGCGTAGGTGTAGTACAACAATGAACGCAAAGAATAATTATCTGCAAATGATCATCAAACAGAGTCGGCTGAATGTTCTTTTTGTGATGTAAGCCAGCTTGAATTAGACAAAATACGTCTAATTAATCAGTCGATAATGGTTGATAGAGTACTTATAAATTTATATTTAAAGCATCATTCTATTCCTTTCCTTAAATTAAGTTAAATGAGAATTCGCAACCCTGTATATCACATCTAGATTAGCCACATTACTTGTGCAAGCTAAAGCGATTTAAAATTTCTTTTATCCTACATGTATTTTGAGAAACTATTTTTTTCATTTGATTGATTATTCGGTATTTTATTTTACACATGAAGTTTATATTTTGGACTATTTATTTGAAGTTTCTGTCTTTGAGATAAATGACAAATAAAGTATATTTGATGCACGAGCCAGCTAAATATATTTTAAGACCAAAGAAATCTGAAATATTTTATTCTAAGCAGTTGTTTAATATACGGACACATTGTGAACTATATTTTGATTGTGTGATTAAAGTCATCATTAGAATTACTGTGGTAAATTAGATATCAGATGCACTCTACTAAATATTACCAGATTCCTACAAGATAAACCAGAAAAAGTAAATAATTTTAACATTAAGATTTTTTGTTCAAAAATAATTAATCATTAATTGAGAATGTAAATAATCGTTGAGTTATTGGGAAATTGTTTCATATTTTTAATTCAATCGCTCTTATTAGATATCAAACGCAAAAAATGTCCATATATAATTGCAACGCACAGCACCGCGTTACAACCCAACGAAGCTGAATTTCGACAAATATAGTTTTTTATTAAGGTCACATATGCTGATTCTGGATTTACACAATATTTTTCTTAACTGTGATTGTAGCAAAAATCTCTGTTAGTGTCGAGCAGTTTTAAATGAGAGTTCTTGAATTGCAAATTTGATTTTAATTAATTGTGTTTTGTATAAAAAAGCAGGCCCGCGTGCAATACGCCGGTAACATGCTGTGGATTACTGTGATTTAGCTTTAAACGCCAGGATTTATATGTTGTGTGCTCTTCATCAATTATCAGTGACTGTAAACTATACTCCTAAGACATTCCGGATTTATACCTTCTTTTCTTTTTCAATCATTAACATAAACTTATTTAACAATTCAGCAAAAATATACAAGATTTATATATTTTGAATAATTTCTCATTCACAAAAAATATCAATTCTGTCGAGATATTCTGTATTCATTTATTGTCTTTATTGTGACTACTTTTATATGAGAGATTTAATTGTGTTTACAATATATTATTTTGTGGCTGTCAAGAGCACAGTCTACTTGGATAAACAGTCTATATTGATTATGCCTTGCAACATTATATTTAATAAATATATCATGATTCATCTTAGCCTTCTCATATCAGCCTTCGCAAAATAGTCAGAGACTAATCATAAGCACGGATCTCAATATCAGCTTCCATGTATATGTAGGAATTGTATGGCATCACTAAGTCGACATCTACCCCGTAAAACCTCTTACAATGACCACAGACCCTCCTACATAAATGATGCCCCGTTTCGTTGAACTCACCGCAATAAAGAACTAATCAGCATCTAGCCCATGAGAATATGAAGGAGGCGCTAGTCCTACTGCTAGCTCAGATAAATGCCACTGAAGAGTTATTCGGTAAAGCAGGGAAAACACACAAGAAAACAAATCCTGAGCCACAAACCACAGAGAACGGCCCTCTCGAGATCACAATTCTGGAAGACAGCCACAAGATGACGTATGAGGACGATGTGACACTGCCATCTATACTCGATAGAACACACACACACACACACAAGATGTCGATCAGCTCAGGAAATGTAGGAAGCCCGGTGGCGAGCCCAGCAACAAGCCTCACCACCACATGGACCCAGTTCAAGTTATGCCATTTCGATCCAGACTACCTTGACGAGTGGATCGACGATATTACATTATTGGCCAAGGTGTCCAATATAACAGAGGGCTCAATATTTTTGAGGGCTTGGGAAACAATCCCAATGTATTTCAGACGCGGACTAAAAGATATCCTCATCAATACACTAAGGTAACATGTTGGCAGCCGTGGCAGAGATGCAACACGCCGTCAAGCAGCGCCTGACTCCTGATCGGGAAGAGAGTCTTACAGAATTGATGAGCCAGATGTCCCTAGATAGCCTCACGCATTCCCAGCTATTTAGTGAGATGGAGCAGAAAGCCTCTGAATTCAATCTACCCAGGTAAATCTTGATGCGAATATTCATTCAGAAGCTTCCTCCGGCACTTCAAAATATCGCCAGGTTTCTGCACGAATCCATCAAAGTGCAACACGACGTACTGCCAGCACGTCTAGACAAGTAATAGAAAAAACTCCACTGCTGCAAACCCCCCCACCCAGTCAACACCAGCAGTCTTACCTGCGCCAATGGCTCCAACATGGCGATGTTTGTGGTACGAGAACACAGAATCTCGTTCTCCAACTCAAAACGATGTTTGAAGTATCCTTTTATCATTGCCAACACGACAAGAAACATTATTGAACGTGACTTCCTCGAAAATTTTGACCTCACTTTACAGCCAAACAAACGCAAAATACGCACTTCCGACAATCAGTTGCTAACGTCAGAGTTAGAATACACGACTCGCGCCAAAGCATTCTCATTCATAGAGCTATTTCCTCAGGTTCCTCATATACCACAACAGAACGATGGTCTAAAGCGAATTGAACAGATTTTCAAACCTATCTCCTTTATATCCGATTTAAAGAGGAAGCGTACCATTACAGCTCATCGAGACATCTTATCGAAGCAGCTTCCCCATCCTCCCAGAGCACGTCAATTGGCACCACACGAACATAAGGCCGCTGAGCGTGAATTCTCCATGCTACTTCAAAAAGGTATCTGTCCACGATGCAGTTCACAATTTGCGTTACCTGTGGTAATGGTACCAAAGAGTGAACCCGGAATATTCAGATTTTATGGGAATTATCGTATTCTCAATTCTTGCACACAGTCTGATTCAAACATTCTGCCAAATAAATCTGACCTACTCATATCTGCTATCGGTCTTGCTTTTTACTCAAAACTCAACCTAGTGAAAGCCTAATATGGAGTACCGATGGACAAAGACTCTGTATCCTATACTGCACTCAGATTCAACGGAGATGGCACACACTAATATCACTGTATGCCTTTCAGTCTTAAGAACGCATCTCAAAAATTTCAAAGCGCTATGGACGAAATACTAAATGGTCTACCATTTGTAATTCCTTACTTAGACGACAATCTGGTACTCTCCAACTCAATGTCAGAATTGACAGTCTATTCCCACGTCCAACAGGCTATAGCCTCCGGCTTCAGGGTCACAAATGTTTCTTGGTACAAACATCAATTTAATTCCTCGTTCATCAAATTTTCGAGAAAAGCATTACACATCTAACTGCTATGTTTCGTGTCATTCAAGATCTACGGCCTCCAACAACCGTTCAAGCATTAAGACGATTCTTCGGCAAGATGAACTACAACTATCGATTCGTACCTCGCCTTGCCAAGATTCTGGCACTTCGTAACAAATATCTCGTGCCAGAAAGCAGCTTTGTCAATAAATCCCATCTCATTCAGCACAAAGTGGAAGACATGCAGGCTTAAGCGGATGCCAAATGGGTTTTATACAAAGCGACCATGCTTCATTCACCTGATTGGTTTCAACTTTTTGAATTGATCACATATGTATCCACCGTTGCTAAATGCGCATTATTCTAACAGTCTAACAATGGCGTACACTGAACTATCACGCTCTTCTCGCAAAAACTACAACCTCGCAAGACGCGATATGATACATTAGGAAAAGTGTTGCTTGCAATTTTCCGGTCGATCCTACACTTCCACAACTATCTGGATGTCTGAAAGTTCAAAATCCACATCGAACAACATCCTCTACTACCGATGCTCAGAGGAAAGAAAGAATATTTATATTCACGGCGTGTAAACGCGCAACTTGCATGAATATACGAGTACAATTATGAAGTAACTCACGTCAAAGGGTCAGAAAACGTAGTCGCGGTCTCCTTGAGCCGTGCGGTTGACTACGGTGTTTAAGCTTTCAAAGCCAGGATTTATATGTTGTGTGCTTTTCATCAATAAGTAGTGACTAAATTATACTCCTAAGGCATTCTGAATAAATATCATCTTTTCTCTTTTAATCATTAATATAAAAATTATTAACGATTCAGGGAAAACATTCTGGATTTACATATTTTGAATAATTTCTGATTAACCAAAAATATCAATTCTGCCGATATATTCTTCATTTATTTATTGTGTTTATTGTGACTACTTTTATATAAGACATTTAATTTTATTGACAATATATTATACCGTGAGTGTCTAGAGCACGGTCTACTTAGTTAAACAGTCTATTTTGTTTATGCTTTGCTATATTATATACAATAAATGTATGATAATTCAACCCAGCCTTCTCACATCACCCTACAGAAAAGGTTCAGGGACTATTCATGAGCGCTGATCTCAATATCACCTAACAGGCATATGTGGGAATGGTAAAGCATCACTATACAGACAGCTACCAGGCAAAACCTCTTACAATAACCACAATCCCTACATAATAACGCTTTTATTATGCGGTTTGAGATTTCAATAAAGCGGCAGGGTTATTTAGTAAAATTTCATTTCGTATTCGAGCTTGGATAAAATATGACACTCCCAGGATTAATTCTTTGATTGTATTCTTCATAAATAATAAGAAACTTTTAACCATATCATGGAAATAATTTCCAGATATTGAAATTCATATTTCTTTAATCAACATTGATATATGTTGCTGCATATTAAAGTTAATATTGGTACCATTCTTTCAATGTTTTATTTTACTTGTTCATGTGTGCAACTAAATAATAAATGAAACAATGACTGTATTTAATTCCAATTGTAAATTGGCAGACTGTTCTTAAATAAACCTGAAAGCCTCGTGCAAAATAGACAAAATATGTGGTAAAATAAATTTTATGATAAATATACAATGGAAATGCTAACCAGATATTTCAAAAACATGTTAAATATTTATAAAACTGTAATGAATTTCTACGATGACAATTTTTGACAAATGTTCAAACAAGAAATGAAAGAGGTATGTGCATTCAAAATAGTGAACTATATGAAAATTTCATGGTTATGAGTTAGGCGAAGTTTTTATTTATGAATATTTCATTTTATATTCGCGCTTGGATAACATATAACTCACTCAGGATAAATTCCTTGATTGTTGTCTTCATAAATAATAGCAAACTATTAACCATATTATGGACACTATTGATATTAAAATATTTCTTACAGCATCAGTATAACTCAAATATGGTAAAGTGTGGAAAAGGAAGTTAACTTTTCTTACAGTGATAATTAAATAATGTTTCTGAAATTGAGATTAGGTATAGATTTCTGATTCAATAATAAAATATCTCGGAAAATTATAAAATTGATTTAAATGATTTTATGCAACACGTTAATTCTTTTAATATTTGAAACTAATTCAGCAAAATAATTTTACCCCTTAAAGAGAATATTGCAATCGTCAGCAGATATTTAACAAATGAGCTTATATAAGGAAATTGAAACTACAGCTGGAAGACAACGTTTTAGTATCTGCACCCTAATGAAGACCGTTATCTTCCTGTGCCTTTTTGGATCCATTCTATTAGCACTACCAGAATGTAAATGTCTTAATGATGAAATAACAGAGGAAGAAATAAATCAAATGTCTGAAGATGAAATGAAGGATTTAATAAAGGGAGTCATTAAAGCGACTGTGGAGAACAATTGTGGCGTAAGTATTAGCGAAATGAATGAAATTGTGGACAATATGAATTCTGAAGAATTGAGAAAACTTGTAAGAATGCTTCTGTTGGGTTCTGATGAAGAATAGGATGAATAAGACGATGACACAGAAAAAGCTTGAGAAAAGTGTAATTGGTTGTGTGATTTAGAACAAATAATTTGAAGAAGAATATAATCTATTCGTATTTTAATTGTGTTATTTTGTAATTTATGTCTCTAGTTTAATGTAAATTATATATTTTAATTAACATGGCCTTGTATAGTTGCCTTATGTAAAAAAACTGACAGAAGAGCAAAATATCATTTTGCAAATATCAAAATTTCTAAATAGAAATAATGGGCTTGGAAAGATTTTAGAAATAGGTGAAACTCTTATCATTAACACTTAATTTATTTTTGCATTTTAATTCAATAATTGTTTCATTTACCAAAATATTGCATTGGATTTATCCTATACTTTCGCCTTTCTAGATGTCATTTAAATTAAATAAACCTGAGTTATCCCAAGTTAAGTTAAACTATCTTAATACTTTGATGTTCTGAACCAATATAATATTGGGCAAGATTATTTATCAAAGTTCACAAAATGCTAGTGTGATTTGTACCTTCTTTGATAGAACACTGTTTAAAGAATTCACAAGAATGACAATTTGGATAGCATTTACTACTGATTTCTGAAGCGGAAATGATTTATTAAAATCAAAGATTAACAAAACTCTCATTTCAGGTTAAAGAGTTTAGCTTGTTGATATTTGGTACGTTCCAAGTAGAAAAGTTTGCCATAAACAAATGTGCTTATATCGAAAAGGTAATATCAATTAAATATAAGTTTTCTAGCATCAAATACTAGAGCATAAACCAATTCATGTTTGTCTGGAAAAGCTTTAGATATACATTTTCCACATATCCAGTGATTTGACCATGTTGAGGTGACAAATATGTTTGCCAAAGCAGTTCAAACATATTCCTTCTGACGCTTTTCAACAGTTTGACAAATTAAAAGGTATAACTAGAGCAAAGTGCTTTGAGGCTATTTAACAAATACTGTGTTCACCATTTATCTGAGATTAGAAGTAGATTTGAAATTAGCGGGAATTTTTTTTTCGAATTCTGAATATAAACAATGTGAAAATATTTCAAATAAATTATCACTGGATACTTTTATATAAAATTTGACTGCATTTCTAGGTTGTATTAAAATAGATTTATCGTATTGTCTAAAAAACACATCAACATTTCAATATCCCTCTCTGCATATAATGCTACATAAGTAGATAATATCTAAATTCTTATATTATTCAAGTGAACGAAATTTGCTTTGGTATAATAGTTCTGAAGCATAATTTGAATGAAGATATACTGATTAAAACTTTATATATAAAGGAGATATTATTGGCTTTCTCATACACAATATATTTATTATATAGGCAATATTTTATTTGTCTTCATTTCAAACGAATACAACAAATTATTCCGACTATTAAGGAACAGACTCAGTCATTATTTATTTACTTAACAGGACACAGACAATCATGTCCTCCCAGTCAGAAGGTATATATTTGTTGCAAATGATGTTTAATGTGCAATTACACTATTAAATTGGTAACCATTTTAATAATTAATTTGTGTGAAATATTTATCCTTTCAATACTTATGCAATAGAACGAGCGTTTATGGAAAACATTTTTTTAATATTACGTAACACATATGCCATTAATGCAGTTGATGACTTTAAACTTTACATTTGTGCACTAAGCCAGGTGTAGATAGAAAACAAATATCGCATTTTAGTAATCACAATGCTGATGTTATACAAAGGAAAAAACTTTGGTAATAACTCGGTTGTGCTTGGGCTTAGTGCTTTAGTCAGTAGACACCAGAGCAAAGCCCATATGTGCATGTCTGTTCTCTGACTAATTCAGAAATTCCAAACGTGTAATTTTAATTTACTCTAAACTACTTCAACATTTTTATGCACAGATATAGTAGAAGTAGGCAGATTACTCATTACATATATAATTATTTGTAATTTTTTTAAATGAAGTGCGAGAGGAAACCTAACGAGCATTTATTTTAACTACTTCATTTTTTCATATAAATATAAGAAAACCAGGACTATCAAACCTAATATGGTGTTAAAAATCTCTTAACTTTCTGATTTCAATTATTTAGTCAATCGACACCTGGAGCATTGTTCACGTCTGGCCTAGTGATAGTTATTTTTTTTAAAAACGTCCACTCGTAATTTTGCACTAAATTTTTCAAGATCCTAAAACGATTAAGTAGTCGATCTTGATATCTGGCATAAATATGCAGAAATAGCTTCACATGAATTTTAGAATTATGTAAATATAATCAATCCAATGAACAGTAGGACGTAAAATAATTCGTTAAATTCATATTCATTAAGTGTTTAAATGAATTTTTAATGTAAATATAGCTATAGTCAGGTTTTGACTTTGGCATTACACTCGCTCTTTTATCAAAGTAGCTTAGCATAATTTAAAAACGAACACAATAGTCTTATTATACTTCGAAAGATTCAGTTGCCATAAACGCGTTATTAGATATAAGTTATTTCTTCATATAAAGTGCAAATTCTATCCACAATAGTAAAGTTTATAACGTACCGATGACATTCTAATTGTGTTATCTTATAATTTAGTTCTCTTGCTTTACGTTAAATGTATATTTCGATTGGCAAGTTTTAACATTGACAAATTATGTATAAAAAATTAACAGAAGAGCAAATTTTCAGTTTGCAAAAATTTAGCATTTTAAAGAAATTAATTACTTAAATATATATTGGTTTTCACTCGGCAAGCATAATACTTGTTATCATCTTATATAAAATATTTTTTTAATTCACAACAATGTTGCACCGGATTTTTCTCTATTTTCGCGATTCTAGATTATATGTAAATTAAATAAAGCTGAGTTATGTAATTTTTTGTCAACTGTCCTAATTGTTTGATGTTATTAGTCATTTTAATATCGTTAAATTAGATTGCTCATCAAAGATCACCTACTTCTAATGTGTTAATAACTTCTTCGATTGCACATCTTTAAAAAATATTCAAAATTACGACAATTTAAACGACATTTAAACCTGATTTATCTTGCAAAAAAGGTTATTTTAAGCATTAATTAACTAAACTCACATTTAATATTATATAGTTTAACTTTTTGTATATAGCGCCCATATCGAATAGGAAATATCAATGAGAACGTCAATTAATAAAACATGAGTAATTTAGATTTTTCAAATTATTCTTTTGAAATGCGATCTTTAATAAAATTCATTGTACCCTTGCTATGTGCAAAAACAAAAAAAAACATTATCAGATAAAAGAATTATTTGTTTCTAATTATCTCCTTAACTATCTATAAGTGAACATAACTTTATATATAAATTGGAAAGCAAAACAAGATAGATATATGTGAACATAGAAAAAGTATGATAAAACGGAAACCAATCAATTGCCTGCGTCACATCTAGTTCAAGCTCAATGCCTGAACGTGCTTCTTCTTCTTGAATAAATCCGGCTGCAATTTGTTTATCCATAAAATATGACTTGTCTTTTAGGTTGTATGAAAATAGATTTTTCAAAGAGGCTAAAACTGCATCAAGATTTCAATGTGGATTGGACAGCATTTTATTTTGTGGGAAAATTTGTAGCACTCGTAGTTCGTTAAAATCTTGAATCCTGTACACATCAAGATGCACTGATTATTGGCGTTTATTGATGGGTTACCACTTGTCCCTTTATTTTGAAGCTGCTTGTCTTGGAACAAGATTTTCCTATTGAAAACAAGATGGGATTATGTAAACTAGGTTATTTGGGGATTACTGAAATATGTAAATCAAAATTTTGCTGATACCTATGTCAATCCATAGGGTTTCATTATAGATATTCTAAAAATATCACTGCAGTCTGGTACACATATGTATATATAGGTGGTTCCGTTGGGGAAGGAGTGACATGGATATGTTTATGTTTAAATCTGAGGATTAAAGATTAGGTATAAAGACCGGATATTTGGGCAGCCAATAAAATACCTTTTGAGATAAAATAGATATAAATCAATCAGACTTCAATGAGAATACAACTACTGTCAAAATTTGTTTCTTCCTGTGCGTATGGTGTCAACACTGCAGATGGCACTGGAAAAAATATCTCGTAAATAAGGAAAAAGAAGACTGGAAATCTTGTTCAAACGTCATTTACAAACAAGAAGCTTCGAAATGAAGGGACCAGTGCGAACCAATCAATGGAGGCCAATAATCATTGTACATTGAAATGTACCTGATTAAAGAGTTTACCAACCTACGTGTGCTAGCAATTATTCCACATGAGAAATGCTGTCAAATCCACTACGAGAAGGAGAGCACTGAGCACCATAACTCAAATTTAATTACTACTTATATAAAAAAATACGACCGGAAAGTTATCAAACTTTTCAACCTATGTAAAACGAGGAAAATACCCAATGTAAGGCAAGTGGAACATACCTCATTCCTGAAATTATGTTTGCACTTTCATACTGTACATAAATGCTTTTGATTCAGACTACCATTCTAACTAGATAGTGTAGTAAATGTTCTGAAACAGGAACCTTTTGTATATGTAATGAAATAATCGGTACAAAAATCAAGATAATAGAAAATATGGTCTAATTAGAGAAAAATCTAAAATACCATCAAAGTTCTTTTTGATATTACATTCAATGAACCTTAAATATATAGAAGAGTTCATCGATAAGGCTACGAGTAAAGAAATTCAAAAGGTTCCGAAGAGACATATAAGGATTCTAGCAAATACTGGAATCTGTAGGTCTCCAAAAATGTTCCAAACGATTCTGTTTTATCTAAACCATAAAAAGTTACCATCTATTGATCTCAAGGTTAAAGAAAAAAGAATATTTATCTTGGGACTGAACACGGCTGGTACTATAAAATACATGCTTAAGAATGAAATTATTAACGAGTTAGTTGAAAAAACGCAATTACTCCCAGAAAAAGATAAAACTAAATTTGAATTGAATGTTGCAAAATTGTTGTTACAACATAGAGAGGATAAATGTAAGCCAAATTATGAGTTGAAAAGAGTTCAGATTTGTTATCTGATAGGGCAATGTCTGAGAGCAGATAAAGTTGGAGTAACAGTGCTAATGAACCAAAGGGGTTATAATGATAAGTTGTATGTGCAATTGGGAAATAAAGAATTTTATCATTAAATAAATAAGGCCTGGATGTGATAACTATGTAAACTAACATTCCCAAACAGGTTGCATTAGAGTGTGCCCAACGTTGTCTAACGGAATACCCTGGAATACAAGAAGGTATTAAATTGATGTTTAGGAGTATTATGGAAATTTCGTAAATTTGTACATCCTCTACATACTTTATATTTAGAAATGAATTCTACCTACAAGTTAGTGATGTTCCTACTGGGAAACCATTATCGGTCACAATCACTAATATTTAAATGCATTTTAAAACGCGATTCCGCGTAAATACCTAACGAGGTTCAATTTTGACAAATATAGTGCTCTTTAAGTTCAAATAGTCTAACTCCGTTTTTACACAATATTTCTCTTAACTGTGTTTTTAGAAACAATCTCTATTAGCTTTAAGCAGTTTTTATTGAGATTTCTTGAACTGCAATTTTAGTTGTAATTAATATGGTTTTGTTTATTATATATACACACCCGCGCGCAATACACAGGGAACATGCGGTGGATTCTAGTGCCCTTGTGGATTTATTGTCCTTCTTTGAATTATTCTCAGTTTACACAATTAATTACTGTTCCTATATGATTCTACAGATCAGGACATCAGATTTTCCTCAATCACATTCATAAATTCTATAGTTCAATTGATTATTATAATTAAATCATTTAAAACCTGGCAAACGGTGGAACAATTATTTCTTATGTTTTTTTCAAGACTGTTTTTACACGAATTTTATTCATTAATTATAAGTGACATTATTTTTAGTTAATTTGAACTAAATTGCTAATCAATCTGGATTTACATCATCATATTTTTTTCAGTTATTTAAATGTATTCATCATGATTCAGTCGTTTGTGTTCCTGATAATTATTTGTGGATAAGACATTCAATTATGTTGACAATAAATCTTTTTGTGGCCGTCTAGAGCACGGTCCGATTTGTTTAAATGTGAATTGATAATTACTTGTGTATAAGACATTAAATTGTGTTGAATATATATCGTTTTCTTGCCCCCTAGAGCACGGTCCGTTTTGTTTAGCCGTGAATTGATTCATGCTTAGCTACCCCATTTGCAATAAACGGATGAAAATGGATGAGTTTTCTCACATCACCCTTTAGGAAAGGGACATGGATTAGTTCTGAACGCGGATCATAATAACAGCTGCCAGAGATTAAGTAGGCGGATTGTTTCGCACAAAATAGACAACTAGCTCGCAGAACCTCTTACATTAGCTACAAAACCTCCTACAGCATTATTTAGAAAAAAAATCTCTTATTGAGATATCTCCTCACACAAGATTCTTAGATGACATCTTCTTAATAAGAATCATATGAATAATGAATTGGAGAATTTTCTTTATTTAGCTTAAAAGCTGGGAGAGGTAAAATTGACATTAGAATATGAGAGGCAAGTGGAATTAACATTTCTATATAAAATTAAAACGAAATGGATTCCAAGTAACGGCAGCATAGTCTAATAACAGTCTAATCCATATTATATACATTTTAAATTTAATTACATTCGATAGGATATTTCTATTTATTAGTGGCCACCTGTACTTGGCACTGCCTACTATCTTTTCAGTATGTCTCGCAGCAGAAGTTGTAAATTGAATAGTCATGCCTAAATCCTTAATTTCTTGCATAAGTTAAATTTAAAAACATCCTTAATCACAGCATCATGAAAATAAACATAATTAAATTCTGATCTGTTACCTATTTTTGAAGCTCTCGTCTTTTTACTATTTATTCTCAGCCCTAGTGTTATCAAATATCTACTTAATTCATACAAACCTAGTGTCCCATTATTTTTGGATATGTCAACATTTTTTGGATCAATTGGAAAGATTATTTTAAATCATCAGCTAAATTGTAAACCCAACCATTAAGGATCGTAGTCTCCAAATTTGACAATACGATTTTAAATATAATTGGTCCCAAACTTGATCCTTGTGGAATTGCATTTATTGCTCTTTCGATTTTGGTATCAAATCATTTACTTGAATACTCGTTCTTCGATGATATAAATATTATCTAATTAATCGAAAAATATTCGGACCAATATTCAATAAATTAATCACATTGAAAATAGCATAAAAATATATAGAGTCAAAAGCTTTTGAGATATCTATTAATACAATTAATGCATCTAACATTTTCTCATCTAATGTAATTACATGTTTCCAAAAACATATTAGTTGTTGTCTACCTATCTTTCGTAAATCCATGTTGGCATATATCAAAAACAGCCGGCAACATACCTTCTAAATGATCTTGTATCAATCGTTCTATTGTAGGGGTATTTTGCGGGGTTGCTATCTAGTTCGTGATTCTATACCCGTTCTACATATCCAGGGTGGCTATTATTACTATCCATGCACCCACATTGTCTCTGATCCTTTTCGTATGGTTGATGTGAGAAAACCGAAACTTGGTTTCATACATATATTAGATATAATGTTGCAAATAGAAATATAATTCACAGTTAGTCCACACTGACCATGTGTAGGTCGACAATAAAACAGATTTTAATGCAAGAATAGGTCTTAAACACCATTCACAGTTAAACTAAATTGTCCGTCTTCTAGACGACAAAAGTTAAAATGATTTATGTTTACAAAGAAAAATGTTTTATGCACATTCAGTTATTCGCATACAAATGTCTGAATTGAACTGTATTTATACCATTGACTTAAATTACATGATATTAAAAAAGTCATCGTTAAAAGTTATCACTAAAAATGAAGGGGTAAGCCACATAAAGACTTCAATGACAAAACTCGATTGAAAATACATGATGATATGAATAGAATCAATGTTAAAGTTTATCACTAAAGATGAATATTTAAACCGTTTAAAGATTTCAATGACAAAAAACTCACAAATGTTTAGTTCACTGCTTGTTATGGTTGTAGAGGTTAATTTAGTTATTGGACACCAATTAACCTCTCATATAAAAATAAATCAATTTTTATTTTTGGACATTTGATGTTATCACTGGTTTCGTAAAACAATATTGTAATTTTTGCAGAATATTGTAAATTTTTTTTGAAGTTCTTTTGTTCATATTGTCGAAGTTTTGGACTTGTCTGTCGAAGGAAAATTGTAGAGTTTGCTGAATTGCACAAGCGGGACACTTTTTGGTTCCATCTCCGACTTTTTATTAATAAATCGTTGTAATCTTCTTGTCGATTGTTCTTTTTAATTATCAGCGAAAAGAACTACAAATTTGCTTTGGGTATTTAAAGTGTATAATTTTTTAAGGTTTCAATCATTCCGGTTCAGTAACCTGTGGATATCAGCGTATCCTGGTAAGTTTACTTATTTAATATAATATATCAATTGCAAGTAATTTAATAATATTATGTCTGGTTAATTAAATTCTGAGGATACAGAGCAGTTGGCTATTGGACTTAAGGATTGTAGCTTAAGAGATTGTTCTCAGGAACTTAAGTGTTCCAAGATAGATGATCATTCCGCATATATGGATTTTCCGGGCCTGGCATCCAAGAGACCCTTATGGTAGTGACCAAAGTGCCTCTACATGATTTTAAATCATGTCAATATATTAATCCATTATTCTATGTGGACGGTAAATCCTTCACATAAATTACGAATAATCCAACTAAGCAAAATAAATCCGCAGTGACACAATAGTCCACCGCGTGATCCTCGCGGATCGCGCGCGGTTCTGTTTTTTTAATAAAAACACTGTTAATTACAAATAAAATTGCAGTTCAAGAAATATCGATTAAAACTGCTTGAAACTAACAGAGATTGTTCCTAAAATCACAGTTAAGAGAAATATTGTATAAGAACAGAATTAGAATATTTGACCTTAAAGAGCACTGTATCGAACATCGTTGGGTTGTAACACGGAGCCGCGTGTTACACTATTATCTTCAAAAACGAAGGGATAATAGATATTAGTCTATAATCACTATCGCAATTTGGCTTACTTACTCTTGGCAACGGTTTAGCTCTTATCGTTAGAATATCCATTGTTAATTTCCCATTCTATTTTTAAAATGGCAAAGCGCATTCATAAAATATAAAGGTAATTGAAATAAGTTTTGAATCGACATACCAAGTTGATCGTTTTATTTTTCAGATTTTATTTTTAACATTGATTTCATCAATGCATCACTGTTAATAACATGTCCTTTTCCCTGGTCCCCGAGGGATCAGATATATCTATGAAATTGCTCTCATTCTGTGGATTACATATCAAATTGCCAAATACTTCATCAGTTCACAGTGAAATTCATATTCAGTTTTATGCCCAGGTTATATAAGCCTTTATTTTTCCTTATATATACTGTTGTCTTTGAGGAGTTTGTATCCTAATCTAGGATTACTCTTTAGTTTGGCCAAAATAACTCTTTCTAATCTTTGACGGATTATCATCAGTGCTGAATTAATTTCTTTATCGATCTAATCTAACCTCATCTTTTAATACTATTGATAAGACTAGACTTCATTATATTATCTCGTTTAATTCTTAGTTTACATAATTTCCTATTGATTCTCTTTGGTATAATAACCTTAAATATAAATACCTGACATATATCAGATAATAACGTTGAAACAGAAGAAACAATTTCCCCAGTGTTCATGATATAAAATTTACATAATGAATCAATATGCTTAACTGTCTAAAATGATTCCAGTTGATTCTGGTACATTGCACGTCTGTGTTTTCAAAAGTAAGTTTCTGTGTTTAGCTACTCAAGAAATTCCATTGTAAAATAATTTATTTGTGATCCAATTCTTGGAAATATTTAACAACACCATAACTGTGTGATTTCAGCGTTTCAATTTCTAAATAAACTTGATCTAAGCATTCCGAACCTCTAGTTGATGCTTTTATAATCTGCTTGGGATCATGATAAGATAAAAAAATTGTTTATTTCACAGTCATGCAATTTATTAAAATTACCTTCCATCGCATTATAACCATGACAGTTCAAAATAGATTGAAAAGAATTGATTAATATTTGATCATTTTATAAACTAGCATATGGCGGTCTGTAAACCGCGAGTAAGATCAGATTATCGATTTGTATAGATAAAAAATTACTGATACCATTGTGTTCACTAGTATGTAAATTTTCGCATTTAATACAGATTTACAATAAATGAGTACTCCTCCACCTCTTTTATCCAGAAATCTGTCTTTTCTAAATAAATAATAGTGGGGAATGTCAAATATGTGGTTTCAATATCCTTTTTGGGCCAATTTTTACATAATATTATTAAATAAAAATCTTTACTTATTCCAAAATTACACAGCTAAAAGTATGTTATAATGTGAAAAAGACAATTGATTTTTCTTACAGTGAATAGGAAAAGAATTAATTATATTATTTTCCTTAAATTGAGATTATGAATGGGTTACTCATTGAATAATAATTTATTACGTAAATTTGTAAATTTCACTTAAATAAATTTATGCAACACAATTTTTTTTACATTTGAAAATAATTCAGTAAAATATATTTACATCTAAAGAAGAATATTACAATCCTCAGCAGATATTTAACAAATGAGCTTATATAAGGGATTTGAAACTACAGCTGTAAGACAACGTTTTAGTATCTGCAACATAATGAATTCTGTATTTTTCATGTGCCTTTTCGGAGCCATTCTATTAGCACTACCAGAATGTAAATACCTGATTGACAAAATAACGAGAAATATACAAATCAAATGTCCGAAGTTGAAATGAATAATTTAATAGAGGGAGTCAATAAAACGAATGAGGAAGACAATTGTGATGTAAGTATTAGCGAATTGAATGAAATTATAGACAAAACGAATTTTGATGAACTGAGAAAATTTTTACGAATACTTTTATTGGGCTCTGACGAAGAACAAGACGAATAAAATGATGACAAGAAGAAGCTTGTGGAAATTGTAATTGATTGGATGATGCAGAACAAACAAATTGAAGTAGAACATGTTTTGCTATTATTATTATTATTGTTATTTTGTAATTTATGTCTTTAGTTTAATGTAAAGAATATATTTTAATTATTATGTCTTCTTATAGTTATTTTATGTAAAAAAGCTGACAGACGAGTCTATTTTCATTATGCAAATTTCAACATTTTTAAAAAGAAAAATAAGTTTGGAACGATTTAAGAAATGGGTAAAACACTAATCATTAAGAAATAATTTTTTTGGCATCTTAGTGTAATAATTGTTTAATTTACAAAAATATTGCGTTAGATTTATTCTATACGTTCGCCTTTCTAGATGTCATTTAAATAAAATGGACCTGCGTTTTCCCAAGTTTAGTTAAGCTGTCTTAATAGTTTGATGTTATGAAACAATATAATATGGGGCAAGATTATTCTTCAAAGTTCACCAAATGCTTTTGTGACATGGACCTTCTTCGGTAGAACTCCGTTTAAAAAAATCCAAAGTTATGACAATTTGGGCAGCATTTAAAACTGATTTCTGAAGCGAAAATGATTTATTTTAATCTTAGAATAACAGAACCCCTATTTCAGTTTAAAGAGTTTTGTTTGGTGATATTTGGTACGTTCCAAGTAGAGACGTTTGGCATAAACAAATGTGCTTATATCGAAAAGGTAATATCAAATAAATATAATTTTTCTCACATCAAGTACATGAACATTAACCAATCCATGTTTGTCTAGAAACGCTTCAGATATACATTTGGCACATATACAGTCGTTTGACCATGCGGGGTGACAAATATATCTGTCAAAAGCAGTTTGCACATAATTCTTCTGACGTTTTTCAATAGTTTGACAAATTTGACAATTTTAAGTGTTTTTAACCAATTCTGTGTTCATGATTTAGATTTTTTAATTTTAGAAAATGTAGCTACTAAATGAAAATGCAAAAACCGTGCATAATTATGGCAGAATAATACGATTTATCTGAGATTAGAAGTACATATAAAATTAGCGGCAAACTATTTTTTGCAAATTATAAATATGAACAATTTGGAAATATTGTAAATGATTTATCATTGGATATGTTTGTATAAAATTTGACTGGACTTATAGGTGTTGTTAAAATAGATTTATCATTTAGTCTAAAGAACACATCAACACTTCAATAGCGCTCTCTGCATATAATGCTAAATATGTACATAATATCTAAATTTTAATTTTTTTGAAGTTGACGAAATTTGCTTTTGCATATTAGTCCTGAAGCATAATTTGAATAAAGATATACTGATTATAACGTTATATTTGAAGGAGATATCATTGTCTTTCTCAAACAAAACATTAGATTTATTATAGAGTCAATATTTTTCTTGTCATCATTTCAAATAAATACAAAAATCATTGCCAGTATATTTCAAAAAAAAATTCGGTTAATGGAAAAACATTGCGTTAACGAATGCGTGACCAATATTTGCTTTGTAGATTTTTGCTGGGTCAAATTAAGTATCTGTTTACACAGTAATAAAACTTTATCAAATTTCAAATAAATAGTTCGTAGGAAAGTTATTCCGACTATTTAGGAACGCAATCAGTCCTAATTTATTTATTTTACAGGACACTGACAATCAAGTCCCTCCAGTCAGTATGCATGTGTGTTGGAAAGCATGTTTATTTTGCGATTAAACTATTGAATTTGAAACGATTTTAATTGCTAAGTTCCGTGAAAGATTTATCCTTTCAATACTTATGCAACTTACTTTTGTATTTACATAAAACAGCAACAAATATATTATATAAGCAATATTTTACCTAACTTCATTTCAAATGGATACAAGTATCAATGCTGGTATATTTCAAGATATTTTTCATTTAATGGAAAACTTTGCGCTAGCGAATACTTGACCGATATTTGCTCCGCGTTTCAACCCAACGAGTATCAAATTAGAAAGAACCGGTTTTCCTTATGGTCACATATACTAATTCTGGTTTTAGAAATGTTTCTCCTAACTGGGATTTTATAAAAAATCTCTGTAAGTTTCAAGCAGTTTGGAAGTGCAATTTCATTTGTAATTAATTGGGTTTTGTTTAATAATAATACACACTCGCGCGTAATACACCGGTAGCATGCAATGGATAACTGTGTTTTAGCTGTGAAAGCCAGGATTTATATTTTGTGTGTTATTAAGCGACTATCCGTGACTAGTAGTTATACGGCGGTTTATTTAACGATTTCTATGATGTTCCTACATATACCTGGTAGCTTAGGTCGGAAGAAATAGGGTTTTGTGGGCCGTGCTTATAATCAGTTACAGACCTCTTTTCCAGTGTCGTGATGCGAGAAGTCTAAGTTGAAGTATCATACCTGTTATATGAGCAATGGTGCAAAGTAAATCAAAATTCGATGTTATTCAAAATTGACCTTGCACTAGACGGCGTCAAAATAAAATATTGTTAACACAAATTTCTCATCTAGAGACAAAAGCATAAAGTCACAATACGCAATAAGTAAGTCCAGAATATCTTAGCAGTATAGTTACTAATTGCTTAAGAATACACAAAATATAAATCCTGGCTTTCAAAGCTAAAACACAGTAATCCAATGCATGCTACCGGCTAATTAGGCGCGAGTGTGCATTATTATTAAACAAAACTCAAGTAATTACAAATAAAATTGCAATTCTAGAAATCTCAATTAAAACTGATAGATACTAATCGTGATTTTTTCTAAAATCACAGCTAGGAGAAAGGTTTCTAAAGCCAGAATTAATATATGTGACTCTAAAGAAATCCCTATCTGTCAAACATGATACTCGTTAGGTTTTAATGCGGAGTCGCGCGTTACACGAGTACTAAGTGCTAAATTATTAAATTATGAATTTAATTTCTGTGTAATCATTTCCATTCATTTTAGTGGCTCATTTAGCAAATTAGAGGTTTTAGGAATATTTTAGTCCTGTGATTGATTTTGGCATTGACATTTATTTCGTAGATTATACATCAGACGCCCTCTTCTTAATCTTCGCAGATTTTTAAGAGAAAATCCTTTAATTTTGATCGGAGCCAGATCTTGATTATCATATTCATTTAAACAAAACTGACATATGTTGTTGTGTATTAAAGGTATACCTGGTATACTACATTCTAAGTTTCATTTTGACTTAATCATGCGTGCAATGTATTAATTATTTAAACAATAATTAATTTTAGTTTCAACGAGAAATTCGCCGAATAGTCATAGATAAACCTGGTAGCTTCAGGCGAATTCGATAAAATGCACGGAGAAATAAATTTAATGTTAACTATAGAATAGAAATGTTAATCGGATTTTTCAAAAATAATGTAAAAGTATATTTTTGAATGTCATGAATTTAAAATATTTAAATTATTGTACATTTGTTCAGATAATACATAAATGATTATTGGTAAGTATTATGCGCTTTTGGATTTTGTGAAATAAACGCGCATTTCATGGAATTGCAAATTCTGCAGTTTCCGAGCAAATTGAAATAAACACAAAAACTACTGGTTTTCATAAAGTTATTTCCTAATTTTTTCTGCTTAATTTGTTTTACACAAATTATGCTCGCATAATTCTTTTGAGATAAATTGTGCATTTACTTTAGCTTTCTATTAGTTTTGCATTGTCTGCAACTTTTTCTTTCCTCATTTTTGGTTTTATTTTTTGATTAAAATCGCATTGATAAATGTCGGAAACTAGAGCTCCATAAAACATGTAGTACTTCCGTTTTTGTTTAAAAAATAAAGACATTTTTGGGTGTCCCTTAGGAACAACAATTATTTAGTGATTCAATTTACGCCGCAGTCCGAATGTCAAGTGTTTTGTGCCCATGACAGATACACTGCTTGCCGATTTATCACCATATTAGAAACCTATTTTTCATTTTTAAAACTATTCCTCCCATTTGGGAAAATATCAAAACAAATAAAAAATTAATATTCTACCGAGGCAATTTATAATTTTAGCTAATCTAAAGAGACTTTAGTCATTCTGTTCGTTTGGCGAGCAATTTCTTGTAACGAATAATATATCAAACAGGTGGACTTTTATTTAATATTTGAAAAATTAATTATAAATCGTAAATATGTACATTCAATTTCAATGATATGTTACTTATTAAATTGGAACCAAGTTTTATTGCATTCTCAGATTTTTGTTTGGATTGAAAAGAAAAAATGTAACACCCTGTTCTTTTACCAAATTACCTGACATATATAGATATAAATAGATAGATTTTTGTATACTTTCAAATGTGCTGACTAAGACCCATGTTATTCGGGTCAAGTTATAGGTTAATATACGAAATTGAACAATTATACATTTAGTTTGTATACATGCTCTAGCTTTAATTTTATTGAATCTATTAGCAAACCAGTGAAAGTACGTAATGCAAACATTATGATGTTTTCTGTTTTATAAGACATTATCATTAATTGAGAATTTAAATAATGGGGACATATTGGGAAACTATTTCAAATTTGTTATACAATCGCTCGAATTACATATCAAATGCAACAAATTCTCTGTACCTGATAAACCATTTATATTTGTGTTTGAGATTTCAATGAAGCGGCATTGTAATTTAGGAGTATTTCATTTTATGCTTGGGCT
This sequence comes from Eudiplozoon nipponicum, assembly GCA_029291075.1. Lineage (NCBI taxonomy): Eukaryota > Metazoa > Platyhelminthes > Monogenea > Mazocraeidea > Diplozoidae > Eudiplozoon > Eudiplozoon nipponicum. Next base: position 50,720 of record JAQBSW010005521.1, read on the forward strand.
TGGATGAAATATGACACTCTCAGGTTAAATTCCGTGATTGTTCACTTCATAAAGTATATGCAACTTTTAACTATATATCAGAATATACGTTATTTTATTTGTTTCTTATGTTAAAAATTACATATTGCAAATCATTGATATTAAACTATTTCTTACAGAATCAGTCATATCGAAGCATAATATAGTGTAGATGACAATAATTTTTACAGTGATTAGAAAATATTAATAGCAAAATAGTATTCCTAAATTACTTATTCCATTTATAAAAATTAATTTAAATAATTTTATGCATCACATTAAACATATTGAGCAAAATATTTTTAGCTTCTAATAAAGAAATAGCGAACTTGAGCAGATATTTAAGAAACAAGATTATATAAGGAATTTGAATCTGCAGCAGGAATACGTTTTAAAAAATGTTTACCATACTTTTCCGATGCCTCTTCGGAGCTTTTCTATTTGCACTACCTGAATGTAAATCACGCACAGGAAAACTAACGGAGAATAAATAAATCAAATGTCCAAATCTAAACTAAAGAATAAATTAACAGAAATCAAGCATGTGAAAGATACTTACGATTGTAGTAAAAGTAAATAAGATATATATGATGTTATAAACAAAATGAGTTCTGAAGAAGTGAGAAAACTTTTAAAATTGAATTTGGCGAATTAATTATAAGACATTGATGAAGAATAAGATGAGCGAGATTTTTACTAGAACTGAAATTGATTAGATTATAAGGGACAAATAAATACCAGAAGATAATATTTTACCCGAAAAATAAATAAATGTGGACAAAAGAAAAAAATTAGTTCGTATTTTAATTGTGTTATCTTGTAATTTATGTCACATGGATTACATAAAGAGTATATTTTATTTGATTATCCTTAAATTCATGCATTATATCTAAAAGGCTAACCTAAGAGCAAAGTCACATTCTAAGAAAATCAAAATTTAAAAAGAGAATAAATGGTTTTGACGAAGATTTTAAAACATAAACGGAACACTAACTATTAAAATGTCGTTCATTTTTGTATTTCAAAGCCAAAAACTGTGAATAAACTACATATATGTTTGTTTTCACGCGGCGTGGATAATAATTGTTATCAGTTTATATGGAATAATTGTTTCATTTACAAAAATTGTTGAGCCGGGATTATTCTATACTTTTGCGTTTCTAGATGTCTTTTAAATTAAATGAAGCTGAGTCATCCATTTTTTATATAAATTTTATTATTATTTTGGTTTACGTAGCAATCTAATATCGGTAAATCGATGACTTATTCTTGTGCACCAAATGTTTGTGTAATTTTTATTGTTTCGATAGAGCATCTTTTAAAAAACATCGCAGTTTCAAAAATTTGAGCAAACTTTAAGCCGTTTTTAAGCTAAAATGATATATTTTATTTATAAAATAACAAAATACACACTTCAGTTTAAAGAATTTATTATTTTAATTTTTGGTTATTTTTAAGTAAAAAATGTTTGGCATAAACAAATGCGCTGATAGCGAATGGGAAATATCAATGAGGACATTTTCTCACATCATATACTCAGGCATGCGAAGTTAATAGATATATCTGTCAAAATTATTTCACTCAATTTTGTCTAAAGCTATTCAGTAATTGGTCTATTAAAGTAATGAAAACCAAGCGAGCTACGTTGTGTATTTTAACCAATTCTGAATTCAGCATTTTGATTACTGATTTTTAATTTAAATAAGGCATTTTCTAAACGAAATAGCAAAAGTGTGAATTATTATGCCAAAATAATACAATTTATCTGAAATTAGTTCAACACGTAAGGAGATAAGAAATGCACGACATATGATTTTGCATTAATTATGAATATGTACAATTTGAAAATATTGCAAGTAAATTATCACTGGATGCTTTTAGAGAAAATTTGAGACGTCCTCTAGGTTGTACAAAAATACACTTATCATAGATACTAGTGTACTTATCAAGATTTCAATAGGCGTCAGTTTGGTAAACAAGTACATATTATGTAAATTCTTGTATTTACTAAGTGAGCGAAATTTGCTCATCCACATTTCTTCTGGAGCATAATTGTCATTAATAAATATAAAGTAAACGGCTACATTTAAAGGTGATATTATCGTCTTTCTCATACACAACGTCAGATATTATAGGCAATATTGTAATGGTCTTCAGTTCAAATGGATAAATTTATCCGTGCTGGTACATTTCAAAACATTATTCGTTTAATATAGAAGCCCTGTGCTAACAAAGGCGTGCCCAAAACTTGCTTTCTAGATATACTCGAAGTTAAATTACACCTATGATTACTCATTTATCAGTAAAATGCTTTGTCAAAAATCAAAAAATAGTTCGTAACATTATTATTCCGTCTTTATACGACGCTACCAGTCCTAATTTATTTTCCTAACAGGATACAATACGGATGTCCAATTATGTATGTATGCGTGTTAGAAAACATGTTTAATTTGCTATTGCATTATTAAATTCACAACGATTTCAACAGTTCAGATCTGTGAAATTATTATGCTTGCAAAATTTCTGCAATATTATCGGTGGTTCAGGACAAGATATTTATAAAATTAATTTTTGAATTAGGGAACATAAAAATCATTAAAATCTTTCTCATGTAGATGACGTTTTTACTTTCCCATTATAAATTAAGCCAAGTTTAGGTAAAATAAATATCATATTTTAGTAATCAATATAAAGATTTTATCTAAATCAAAACATATGGTTTTCACTTGGTAGAGATGGATCTTTGTGTTTTCCGAATGATCAATGAAAAATATCGGCATTGAGTTCATATCCAGCATACACACGCATTTACCATATTTATGCTTTAAAATATTTCAGCACATTCTTTTAAATCTGAGTTCAAAACCTCCAATAAAAAATAATTTCATGGTTTTTCTGGTTCTATAGATTTCTGTGCAAAGTAAAGTTAAAAAATCGCACATGTTAGATTTCCATTGCCTGTACGTCTTCTGCATTTTTCCTGTAATAAATGTTTTTTTGTTGAGAAAAACGTATTAATAAATGTCAAAATCAACTGCTTTATATGACATGTAGTGATCTATTATTTGTTTAAGATATCAAAAAATTTGCTTTTAAATATTTTGTACATCGCATGTGAACAAAAATAATTTAGTGAATCAATTTACGCCGCAACCTGAATGTCAAATGTTTTATTATTGCTCTCGACCATCATCATTATGCCCAACCTTACGACAGTCAAATGTGGCTAAAGTTTTACAGCCATATAACCATAACAATCGACAAAATGTAAATAACAACAAAAATAATATTTCAGACAAATTATTACTGAGACTTTCGAGAGAAGGAGATATGGAGACAGAGAGAGAGTATGAATACATAGTTACTATGAGTAAATTTATCAGGGTGAATTACAAATATGCGATAAAATAAATTTCTCCACGGCAACATTATGACCAAGTCAGCATTCGGGCATAGCAACATAAGCAATTCAGCTTCCTAGCGGCTTTCACTGTATCACGTGATACAACAAACCAAATCTCGCAGTTAATTTTGCCCTACTAAGATAAAAAGTTACGAAGTTGATTCAATTATATATATATATATATATATATATATATATATATATATATATATGTGTGTGTGTGTGTGTGTAATTGGTTTTATAAATCGAAGCTCCCAAAATGCGAAGTTCAATGATATATGGTGCATAAAAACTCAAAATATGCAGGGTCTGATGTCTGATTTCTATGTGAATACTCCCTGTTTCTGCGGAAAAATTTCCGACTAATTTCTTTACTCCCAGATAAACTGAGATATGCGCTTAAATTGATGATCGAGTCCTGTTTAAAAAAATTCTTGTGTTTGTTTATAAATTTTCATAGTCACACCATTAATTTGTATGTTTTGATTCTTAGCTTATAAGATTTGTGAAATTTTTTTGAAGGATACATATATTTTGTCTACGCAAACTGTAATATATCGACCTTTAACATGTTCATTGCGTAATATCGTATTTCACGACCAAATTTTCATTTCAGGAAAATTTTCGTCTTGTGTTTAAAGTCATCATTGAAATTTCTTTCAAAATTGATACATTAGAGGCACTCTATTAAATATTTGCAGATTTCGACGAGATAAACCTTTAATTTGATCTTTGCCAGATCTTGAAAATCATTATCGACTAACTAAAGTTGATATCTGTTGCTGTATAATAAATTTAATCTTGTTACAACACTTTCTATAGATTAGTTTGACTTGTTCATGGGTGCGACTGAATAATAATTTAAACAATGTCTGATTTTAATTTCAAACATTGATAATTTAATGATCGAGACATATTGCAAAACTGTTTCGAATTTTTAATTTAATCGTAAGAATTTCATAAAGAACACAAAAATGTCCATATATAATATAGCATTAATTATGCGGTTTCAGATTTCAATGAAGCAACAGACCTTTTTATGAATATTTTATGTTATATTCGCGCTAGTTGAAAATACGACTCTCTCAGGATAAATTCCTTGATTGTTTAATTCATAAAGAATGGTAAACTATTAAGCATATTTCACAAAATTCGTATTTATATTTTTTTTCTTATGTAAACTTTTGCAGCATCAGTATAAACTTTGTATTTTATGTTGTAGAAACTTCAGATTACATATAAATTACTTAATCCATAATAATCTAAGCCAAAAATTTCTAAAATTCATTCAAATACTTTTACGTAACGCATTAAATTAATTAACATTTAAAACTAATTCAGCAGAAAATTTTACCTCTTAATAAGAAAATTGAGAATGTCAGCAAATATTTATCACATAAACTTATATAAGATATGTGAAACTGCTGGCGCAAGTCAACGTTTTAATATCTACAATATAATGAAGACAACACTTTTACTATGGCTATTCGGTGCCATTCTATTTGCACTCCATGAATGTAAACTAACGGAGGAAGAAGTAAATAAACTGTCCGTAGCTGAAATGAAGAAGTTATTAAAAGAAATCATGGATGTGAGTGAGGAATGCTATTGTGGTGATAGTAATTGCAACTTAGGTGCAGCTATAGACGAAATGGATTCTAGTATAGTGCGATATTTCTTATTGAATAATATAAAATGGTAATTATAGGAAGTTGATGAAGAAGTAGAGGAGAATAAATAAGACCATGGCGAAGTAAAAGTTTGGTAAAACAGAGATTGATTATATTATTTAGAATAAATTAATTACAGAAGAATATATATTACCAGAAACAATAAATAGATGTGGACAAAGGAAAACATTCTTTATCGCATATTAATTGTGTTATCTTTGCATCTTGTTTTAGGTAAAGTATGTATTGTGATCTACCTGTCTATAAAATGATACATTATGTATAAAAAATTATGGGAAGAGCAACGTGGCATTTTGCAAATATCGACATATCTAAATAGAAAACATGGGTTTGGCAAAGACTTTAAGTAAAGGTGAAAAATTAACCAATTACACGTGAGTAAATTTTTTGCATTTTAAGGCAATCAATTTCGTATAACCTAAGTAAATATTAGTTTTCACGCGGCAAATCTAATAATCTTTACTGCCTTATATGAAGTAATTGCTTCATTCATAAAAATATTGCTTTGGATTTATTCTGTACTTATGCGTTTCTAGATGTCATTTAAATAAGATTAAGCTGAGTTATCCAATTTTACTTACACTGTCTTAATAGTTAGGTTTTGAATTAATATAATATCTGGAAAGCAGATTACTTATCAAAGTTCACCAAATGCCAGTTTGATATGTGCTGCTTCAATAGAACATCTTGTAAAAATTTCACAAATACGACAATTTGTGCAGCATATAAATCTGTTTTCTCAAATAAAACTGATTTGCTTTATTCATAAAATAGCAAAAACTATACTTTTTATATTTGGTAAGTGTTAAGAAAATGACGTTTGGCACAAAC
>JAQBSW010005522.1:0-56659 GCA_029291075.1 Eudiplozoon nipponicum
TGATTTAAAGAATTGTTACCACCACCCGCGCAATCAATTATTGTTAAATTGTATTGCCTATATATGTATATGTGGCGAAAGCTGCAAACAGTTAATGTTCGTGACTGCATAGAAATTGTGCAGCCGACATTTCCAGTCAAGTTCAATGTATGCGAGACTGCTAGAGGTGAGAGCCGCATATCTAAATTTGATTTCCATATATATTCAATGCGGTTTGATCCTCGATAGTCAGTTTGCCGTCGTACTCTGATGATGATCATGGAAGGTCGAAACGCGTCAGTGCGTTGCGGCTGGCGGTAGTTTTGTTATGTTGTTCAACGACTGGTTAAATACAGTGGGATTGGTGTTTACTTCAAGCTCGCAAACTTGATTTAAATACTTTTTACCACCACCCGCGCAATCAATTCTTGTTAAATTGTATTGCCTATATATGACTATGTGGCGAAAGCTGCAAACAGTTAATGTTCGTGACTGCATAGAAATTGTGTAGCCGACATTTCCAGTCAAGTTCAATGTATGCGAGACTGCTAGAGGTGAGAGCCGCATATCTAAATTTGATTTCCATATATATTCAATGCGGTTTGATCCTCGATAGTCAGTTTGCCGTCGTACTCTGATGATGATCATGGAAGGTCGAAACGCGTCAGTGCGTTGCGGCTGGCGGTAGTTTTGTTATGTTGTTCGACGACTGGTTAAATACAATGGGATTGGTGTTTACTTCAAGCTCGCAAACTTGATTTAAATAATTTTTACCACCACCCGCGCAATCAATTCTTGTTAAATTGTATTGCCTATATATGAATATGTGGCGAAAGCTGCAAACAGTTAATGTTCGTGACTGCATAGAAATTGTGTAGCCGACATTTCCAGTCAAGTTCAATGTATGCGAGACTGCTAGAGGTGAGAGCCGCATATCTAAATTTGATTTCCATATATATTCAATGCGGTTTGATCCTCGATAGTCAGTTTGCCGTCGTACTCTGATGATGATCATGGAAGGTCGAAACGCGTCAGTGCGTTGCGGCTGGCGGTAGTTTTGTTATGTTGTTCGACGACTGGTTAAATACAGTGGGATTGGTGTTTACTTCAAGCTCGCAAACTTGATTTAAATAATTTTTACCACCACCCGCGCAATCAATTCTTGTTAAATTGCACGTTTAATATCTGAAGCAAATATATTGTCAAAATATAGCTTTGTTAACTGTCTTTCAGTAAAAATAAGGTTAATCTAGGAATATACGTTATGCGCAACATCTAACTAAAAATCTCTAGAAGAATGTATATTAAAGTTACCAAATACACATCAAAATCTTCGACAATAAGCACAAACGAAGCTCCAAAGAAATTAAAATATTTGTTAAAGTGTAGGAGGTTTTGTAGTTAATGCAAAATGTTCTGGGGGCTACTTGCCTATTTAGCGCGATATTGCCCTTCTTCCTAATACCTGGTAGCTTTTATTACGATCCGCGTTCATGATTAATCCCTGGCCCTTTCCCGAAGGGTGATGTGAGAAAGCTCAGACAAAAAGCAATGTTTTATTGAATATAATGTTGCAAAGCAAAGATAAAATTCGTATAAAAGTAGTTACAACAAGCACAAAATATAAATCAAAGTTTTACGTTATTACAGTGATTGAATGTATCCTAGGTTTTAAGTGTTAGATCACGTAAATCCACTGAACTTTAGGGTTTCGGATAAATGATTGAGAAATACACAAAATATAAATACATAAAGTCTTAATTGCTACGTTACTGGTCATGTAGGAATTGTTAGATCACACAAAATATATAAATCCTGGCTTTGGGTGTTAAGTCACATAAATTCACTGGATGTTACCTGCCTATTTCGAGTAGGTGTGTAATATTATTAAACAAATCTATTAATTACAATTAAATTTGCAGCTCAAGAAATCTCAATTAAAACTGCTTGTAACTAACAGAGACTGTTGCTGAAATCACAGTTACGCGAAATATTGTGTAAAACCAGAATTCGACTATTTGACTTTAAAGAGAGCTATATTTGACAAAATTGGAATTCTTTGGGTTGTAAGGCGTAGCCGTGTGTTTCATACACCCCCGAAAATGAAAGTTAGTACACAATGAAAGGGGCTAATCTTACAGGAGGTATTATTGCTCTGCCGTAACGAGTAAGCACCGATGTTGGCTCTGTCGACACTGCCTTTGTTTCCTCTATATCTCGCGGCGGCTTGACGGCATCAGTTGGCTCTGTTGCTGGTGAGATGTCGGGCGTTAGCCCGTGGTCAGCAAAACTGTCTGGAGGTTGAATAATCGTTTCTTCGCCGCCTGATAGTTGAACATCGTAGAAGAGCGGGTCATTTGGATCAACGTAGACCGGGGATAATCTTTTTTTGGAGACAGCTTCAGCTTTGCCATTAATCTCCAAAATTATGTAATTCTGACGTCGACCTAACATACGATAAGGGCCGCCCTTCTGTTTGGCTCGAATCGTGTTATCCATGTCGTTGTTGGCGATGAACCATTTGAAACTATCAAAATCTTTGCGTTTATAAATAGCACCTTGTTGCTGACGTGTAGGACAGATCGGCCGATTCTGAGCATTATACTGTAGATAACTGCGAAGTGGAAACAGAAATGCTGGATCGTTCATCGTTATCGCAGTTTCAGAGCGTGATCGGACTATTTCGCCAGGCAGCCGTATACATTCACCAAATACCATTTCAGCGACATTTGATCGGCACTCGAGGTCTTGCACGCATTGACAGAAGTACTTTCGGCAAAGCCTTCAGCCAATTTTCTTCTGGGCTAGCCTTGATTGCCGCTTTCAGTTCACGGTGTGGCCTTTCTACGAAACCATTTGCTCTGGGATTACGAGCCGCGGTCACGGAGTGTTCAACAACATAGTGTTTCAGTAGGGCAGTGACTTCTTCTCTGATAAACTGTGCGCCACAATCGGTTGTCATTTTAGCTGGAGCACCAAACCGAGCGAACCAATCGAGCTCTATAGCATAACTGGCAGTGTACTGTTTCATGTCTGGCAGTGGTATGGCCTCATAACATCGAGTGGTGCAATCCCGTATTGACATTAGATAGCATATATTGTTAACGGCTGGTAAGGTTACAAGATCAACGTGTATGTGCGTCAGCCGTACTTTTGGCACTTTTATGACTTGTGGCGCCATTTTGGTGTATCTCGTCACTTTGCATTTCTGACATTCTAGACATGGTTTTGACCACTTCTTGACATCTCGCCGCATGCCAGGCCAAAAATAAGTTCTGGATAGAATTTCCACTGAGGCTTCGCCAAATGGGTGGCTCATTGAATGGTAAACCTCGAAGATCTTGTGACGGAGTTTTTCAGGTATAAATGGCCGAGGGCCCACGCAAGATATTTCACACTGCAGCAGAGTTCCATCATAATCAAGTGTTTTCATGCGATTGGCATTAAATGTACGAAGTGATGGACCATTTTGCTGTGCTGCTTTCAACTCCTGAGTATTTATAGGTGAAAGACACATGATAGAGCCACAGAATTCTGCAGGATGGCTCAGGGAGTCTGCCACAATGTTTTCTGATCCTATGACGTGAATGACTTTATATTCGTACTCGTGTATTTGAATAAGTTGCGAGTTGACACGTCGTGAAGATAAATACTCTATCTTTCCTCTGAGCATCGGTAGTAGAGGAAGGTGGTCGGTGTACATCTTGAATTTTCGGCCATACAGATATATGTGAAAGTGTAGGATCGACCGGTAGATTGCGAGTAACTCTTTCCTTAATGTATCATATCGAATCTCGCAAGGTTGTAGTTTTTGCAAGTAGAACGCGATAGGTCGGTTTATGCCATTGATGGACAGTTGAAGTACTGCGCCTGTGGCAACGTCGGATGCTTCAGTGATAAATTCAAAAGGTTAAGAACAATCAGGAGAATGTAGCATGGACCTTTTGCATAAGGCTATTTTGGCATTCTCGTAAGCCTGCATGTCGTCCACGTTGAGCTGAATCAGTTGTGATTTCTTGACAAAACGGTTTTTTGGCACGAGATATTTGTGAAGAGGTGCCAGAATCTTGGCAAGGCAAGGTACGAATAGAGAATTGTAGTACATCTTGCCCAAGAATCGTCGTAACGCTCGAACGGTGGTTGGAGGCTGTAGATCTTGAATGGCACGAACCTTAGCAGGTAGAGGTGTCATGCCTTTCTCGGAAATTTGATGACCGAGGAATTCAATTGATGTTTGTGCAAAGACACATTTGTTGCCATGAAGCCGGAGGCCATAGTCTGCTAGACGTGCAAGTAGAATGTCAATATGCTGCATATGTTCGGACATTGAGTTGGAGAATACCAGATAGTCATCTAAGTATGAAATTACAAATGGTAGACCGTATAGTACTGCGTCCATAACGCGTTGAAATGTTTGAGATGCGTTCTTATGACCAAAAGGCATATAATGATATTCGTGAGTGCCACCTATGGTGAATCTGAGTGCAGTATATGATACAGAGGCTTTTTATATCGGTACTTAATAGTAGACTTTCACAACGTCGAGTTTTGAGTACATAGCATGACCGATAGCAGATCTGAGTAGATCAGCTGGGCTTGGCAGGTAAGTCTGCTGGTGTGGACTGGGTGTGTGGGTTCGAAATAAGTGTCGAGCAGTAAGCTTACATCTGATCCAGTGTCTATGAGAAATATCTCGCCAGAGTTTGCGTCAAAGATGAGGTAAGATGTTGATAGTGGCTACTGACGATGGGACTGCTCGCTGGCAATTTGGCATTTGAAGCATGACTTGACTGGAGCCGTTGCTGTAAAGACAATAGTTTGATTGCGCTCTACCGCAAAAGCAACGTGCTTCGAGCCATCAGACGTAAGGCGGCCAACAATTTTGGGGTAATCAGCCTGTACTGCCGCAGAGGAGGCTGATCCCAGCAGTTTTCCAAACCCTCCATGGGCGGATAATCCTGAGTTTTCGAAGGTGATTGCACACATTTGAACGTCGCGTATGTACGCGGGAATGTGCAGCCATTTTTGAGGCAATAACGCGTGGAGTGGCCATAGCTGCGGTGATTCGGACACCACTCCGCCGGTAGCTGTGGAATTGTTGCCTGCCCTATGGACGTCGACCTCCTGGTGCTGTTTTGGGACGGTGATCGACGCTAGTCACGCCTGCTCTGCTCGCGTCTATAGTGCACGGCATCGACTGAGGCCAAATCTGGCCTGATGGTGAGGCTCTCAAGTAGGTTGATGAGGCTGATGATGATGTGGATTGAGCCTCAGACAGTCGTGAGGTGATCCAACCTGACTCAGAGTCAGGTGAGCTGCAGTGGTGTTTCTTCCACCACTTGTCTAGACGTGCCGACATTACGTCGTCTTGCACTTCGACGGATTCGCGCAGAAAAATGGCCATCTTTTTGAGTGCTGGAGGAAGATTCTGAATGAATAGTCACACCAAGATTTCCTTTGTTAGGTTTAATTCAGAGGCTATCTGCAACAATTCCCTATATAGTTCGGAAGGCGTGCGGCTACCTAGGGACATCTGGCTCATCAATTATGTAAGCCTGTCTTCCCGATCTGGTGTCAAGCGCTGCTTGACGGCGCGTTGCAGGCTCTGCCATGGCTGCGCACATGTTCCATCAGTGTATTGATGCAGAATATCTTTTAGTCCGCGTCTGAAAGACATTGGGATTGTCTCCCAAGCTCAAATATATTGAGCCCTCGTCTGTTATATTGAACACCTTGGCCAATAAAGTAACATCGTCGATCCATTAGTCAAGTTAGTCTGGATCGAATTGGCATATCTTGTACAGGGTCCATGTGGTGGTGCGGCTTGTTTCTGGGCTCGCCACCGGGCTACCTGCATTTCCTGAGCTGGACGTCATCTTTCGTGTGTGTTTTTAAGCATAGATGGCAGTGTTAAATCGTCCTCGTGGTTGTTTTTAAGAATTGTGATCACTAGAGGGTGGTTCGCTGTGATTTGTGACTCAGGATTTGTTTTATTGTGTGTTCTCTCTGCTTTAACGGATTCACCCTTGCGTGGCATTCATCCGTAGTGCTTTTGCTAGTGGAAAGTCTAGCGCCCGATTGATATTCTCAACGGTTATATGCTGATTAATTCATTGTTGGCTGTGATTTCGACGAAACGAGGCACCATTTATGTAGGAGATTTTTGTAGTTAATGCGAGAGGTTCTGCGGGCTATTTGTCTATATGGTATACCATTCCTACATATGTCTGGTAGCTTTTGTTAAGAACCGTGCTCAAGATTAGTCCCTGACCTTTTTCCGAAGGGCGATGTGAGAAGGCGAACTCGAGGTATCATTCTTTTATTGAACACAATGTTGCAAAGGAAAGATCAAAATCGTATAATAGTAGTCACAATAAACGCAAAATATAAATCCAGAATGTCTTAGGAATATGGTTTATAGTCACTGATAATTGATGAAGAGCACACAAAATATAAATCCAAAATGTCTTAGGAGTATGGTTTATAGTCACTGATAATTGATGAAGAGCACACAAAATATAAATCCAAAATGTCTTAGGAGTATAGTTTAGATTCACTGATAAATGATGAAGAGCACAAAATATAAATCCAGAATGTCTTAGGAGTATGGTTATAGTCACTGATAATTGATGAAGAGCACACAAAATATAAATCCAAAATGTCTTAGGAATATGGTTTATAGTCACTAGTAATTGATGAAGAGCACACAAAATATAAATCCAAGCTTTTATCGTCATGTCACGTAAATCCACTGCATGTTAACGGCGTTATGTGCGCGGGTGTGTTTTATTAATAAACACTGTCGTTCTCGGCAATTAAATCCGCTTTGTTATACAGTGGTATTTGCGACAAAATACTCATTCTTATCAGTTTCTATCTCTGACACCGTTACACGACTGTAAAGTCGGAAATAGTTGCTCAAGGTTAGCCCTTATTCGATCTGGAGTTCCCCAGGGCTCCGTACTTGGTCCTATATATTCAACATAACACTCGCTCAATTGCAGGTTGATGGCAGCCTATTGAAGCTGTTCAAGTATTCAGATGACATGGGAGTTATATTCAGCAACCCCACAGTATCCAACTCCTCACCACCTTTTATTACTCAGCTGTTATCTTGGTTACACTCGCAGCTTAGCATAATAGGTCTTAAATTTAACCCTGATAAGACTCGTTAGATAAAACTTACATCTGACCCATTCTGTTCTCTCCCTGATACAAGTTGCTCCCTTGATAGTGAATTATATGACTCGGCCAAGCACCTTGGTATCTCATTTTATAAATCGCTAGACTTCTCTCCGCATCTTTAAAATACTACCTCCAAACATTTCAAGTGGGCCCATTTAATCTGCTTTAAGACTAACAATTCTACCCTCCAACTCACATTGTTTAAAGTCTATGTCCTGCCCTTCATATCATTCGATAACGAATTCTATTGCCATCTCACTTTAGCTTCCTCTTACGCCATCGAGCAGATTTCTTCCAGATTTTTAAAGGAGTCTTCCCTCACAGCCAAAATTATCGGAAACGGCTACTCCTGGCTAACCTTCTTCCGCTATGGTTCACCCGTCACTTAAGAGTCATTTCTTTCGTTCACAAGATCATAGCTAGCCTATCACTATCAACCTTCGCTCACCAAAGTCACCACTTGCTCTACGCCATAGCAACTCTTCAATACAATCTAGCCATACCCCTGTTATATTTAATAAAATCTATATCTTCTCCAAAGACACAAGTGTATACAACGCTCTTCCCGCAGAAATAAAGCTCCTATCCCATCACGAATTTAGAAAGGCGGCTCACAATCACTTCTTCAACAAATTCTTAAACGAGACATCTGATTGGAAGCGAAACTGGTTCCTCCTTAACCCATAACACTTCCTTCTATCCCTAGGCTATTATCTAGTTTCGCAGCGTGAAATCTCTTCTGGCTAGCCCATCTTTCAACCATTCGTCTCTGATTCTTAAACTCTAATAAGGACTCACTGATATCACTTCTATTCTAGTTTTCATTCTACCGCATTCAAATATTGATTGCTATGCCACAATCTGCTCTACTAAATCTCTTCTTTTTGTTTCAGCAAACAATCGGAAACTCAAAAGACTTCTGAACCATCTAAAATTCATCGGACGCTGGTTCTTCACGCTTTCCATCAGCCACAATCTCGCTCAAAAGAAGTCAATGATACTTGCACGCAACACTGACGTACAAACTCTTCTGTCTAGTCGATCCTTCCTAGTCCACTGGAATCTCCATTCCATCAGAACGATCTATTACGAAGTTGATGAAAGGACTTCTCTTTCTCAACTCCATTCTTCCCTATGGTTATATACTTTGCTAGTCACAATTACATTCAACTTTACATATCCTACTTTTGATTTGTACCTCATCATTTCAATTGTTGTGCCTGTTGGCCTTTGTTGCCAAATAAATTTATTATTATTAAAACCCTATTAATAACAATTAAATTTGCAGTTCAAGAAATCTCAATTGAAACTGCTTGAAACTAACAGTTGCTAAAATTACAGTTAAGAGAAATATTATGTAAAACAAGAATTAGCATGTGTGACCTTAAAGAGAAATATATTGTTCAAATTGAGCTTCTTTGATTTGTAACGCGGAGCCGCGCGTTATTAAATGGGTGTTCCTCTTCCACTAACTTAATCAGTGCCTTTTACCACTTTTAGTTTTTTTTATTTTCAAAGGACATGAATTCGATCTCTTCTCTCCAGATATCTCCACCTCTTTCGATTCAATCTCTTTCGGGAAACTGAATCTGCCTTATTTAGCAATGGTATTTCCGGCAGTGTCCTTAAACTTATCAGTTTCTACCTTCAAAACTTTTGCATAACTGTAAAAATCGTAAATAGTCACTCGAGGTCAGAGCTAGTCGAATCTGGAATCCCCCGGGTTTCCGTACTTCGCCCTATACTATTCAACCAAACCCTCGCACAGGTTCAGGTTGCGCACAACGTGTTCAAGTTGTTCGAATATGCAAATGACATGGTAATAGTATTCTGTAATCCAAACTCGCTAAACCCTTAATCACTTTTAGTCACTCAACTACTATTTTAATTTCACTCTCATCATAGGAGAATCGGTCATAAATTAAATCCCGATAAGTCGCGTTTGATGAAACTTAACTCTGACTCGTTCCATTCTACCCCGACCGAAAATTGTTCTCTTGATATTGCAATGATTGAATCAGACAAAACCCGTAGCATCTATTTTTCTAAGTCATCAAACTTCTCTCCACATATTAATCAAATTACTTCCAATATCTCCAAGTGGTCTCGTTTGATCTATCTAGTCGTAGTCCCAAACTATCTCTTTTCCAAAGCTAAAAGTTTATTTATCGCACTTCCTAAGGAAACTTCACTCCTTCAACTGCACGAGTTTAAAAAGGCTGTTCACATACATTTCTTCAACAAATTCTTATGTGAGAACTCCGAATGGAAGCACAACTACTTAATTTTTCACCCATAATTCTATTTCTATGATTTCTTAAACCTAGGTTTTCTACAAGTTTCGGAGCGTTAAGTTAATTTCTACCTAGCCTACAAATTATATAACTCACCTGAGACACTAAACATTGCATATGGGTACTCAAATACTAAATATTTACTATTACTGTTCACTGTTTACAATTATATATTATTCTGCTCTATTTTGCTCTACTACATCTTCTCATTTTATTTCAGCAAACTGCCAGAAACTTGAAATTTTTGACGAAGAGATCTGACGGTCAATGTCTGAAGCTAGTTCTTCCTAAAATTACAACAGTCTTAATTTCGTTCAAGTTAAGGCAGCAAATCCTACATATCTCATTGATAGTTTAAACCGTCAGTCCTACGTTACGGAAAATTAAAAAAATTACGACAAAGAAATCCGATGTTTGATGTCTCAATCTTGTTCTTCCTCGTCTTATATCCTAGACTTAAAATCGTTCATCTGAAGGCAGAAACTTTTGCACAAGGCATTGATATTCTCAATTTTTACAACCCTTACTCTAGTCGATTCTTACCTAATCAATTAAAGTCTATTTTTCTTCAGGTCAAACTAACACAAAGTTGATGAAAGCACGTCATGTACACAATTTCCATTATCGTTTTTGTTAAACATGACTGTGAAATAAACAACTTTTTTCTAATCATGTTCTCAAGCAAATTATAAAGGATTTAACTAGAGGTTCGGAATGCTTAGATAATGTATATTTAGAAATTCAAACGGTGAAATCACACAGTTAGGATGTTGTAAACTATTTCAAAGAATTGGATCACAAAAAAATTAGTTTACAATGGAACATCTTGAGTAGCAAAACACAGAAACGTAATTTTGTAAATGCACACGTGCAATGTTCCAGAATACACTGGAATCTTTTTAAAGAGTTACGCATACTGATTGATTATGAAAGTTTTTATATCACGAACACTGACGAATTTATGTCTTCTGTTTCAACGTTATTATCTGATATATTTCAGGCATCTACGTTTACGGATGTTATATCGATGCGAATCAATAGGAAATTATGTAAACTAAGAATTAAACGAGATAATATAATGAAGTGTAGTCTTATCAATAGTATTAAATAATGAGGTTAGATTTAATTGATAAAAAAATTCATCACTGCTGATAATCCGTCAAAGATCAGAAAGAATTATTTTGGCCAAACTGAAGAGTAATCCTAGAATCTACAATCATGCTAATATTTTTAATTTTGATAATAATAATACTATCTCATGGTTGAATAAAACATAAGGATAATTGTGATCAGCAACATACATTCTTTAAATTTTTAATTCCAAGTTTTGTATTACAAAAATTGAAATGTTATGCATTATATAATCATGTTAGTCAACAAAACATACAATGAATTGCTAGTCATGGTTCTCATTTTTTCATAATGTTACACTCAAATTATACCTTAATTTTTCCTATTTCGATGATGAGGCTATTACTCTTTACAGCCGAACTTTCTGATGTTGATATATTGTACAGTACAACTAGTGAGATTTACTTATCTTCATGAGACTAAGTGCACATATTTATGTGAGGTGATATCCTTTTTATATTGTACATTTTCCAATATTATTGTTAAATGGAATATGTGTGGTTTGAATCCAAATAAAGATATTCTATTCTATTCTATTCAAAATGTTTGTCAGTAACTTTTTTATTCAATCATAAATATTCCTACTTCGAAGTGAATCTTGACCTTACAATTGTTAAGCAAGATAGCATTTGTTGAAAAATAAATCTATTGTTACTATTAGCCTATTATTAATATGTATATTATTATTATTACTATTTGTTGTTGGGTCGATAAGTTACAATGTAGTTACACACCTGCACTGCACACACTGCACTGCACACACACTGCCTGCCACACCTGCACACACGCACCTGCACACCTGCCACTGCACACGCCTGCCGCGCGCATGTCAGTCATGGCAGGCGTGGTCGCCACTGTAAAGATCCACCTAAGGAACAGTGCAACATTAATAATAAGACGAAACCAGGAACCTGAGGAAGCAGTTACTTGTAGTGGTAATTCAAACGGATTTGGCGATATTCACCGACAAATCCTGGATGTCCTGAATTCTACCTAGACACCACTCATTGTGTTCTGTTCGTGGGCTAGTGATCCTTTGAGCAGATGCACGTGAACAATTAGAATTATCGAAGGTGTTTGTGTTAATTGCTGTTTGAAGGCCTTGACTATTCTTATGAAAGTTCTCTGACAACAGTGACATCGCTGGTGAATGTAGAAATACGATTAATAGAGGAGCGATTACGTATGACCGCATGCGCAACAATATGCAGATTATTGGGACTCATAACTAGCCAAATTAGTGACACAATGTGGTAAATGCAAGCAGAGCAGCCGGCGTAGATCGTCAGTGCAGCAGGGAAGACGACAGATTTCACAGGTAGCGAGCTCAGCAGAATATTCTGCTTCGTAATTGCATAGCATTTATATAAATTCGAGGTCGCAGGTATTTGTTCAACGGTTAGCCGGGCTTTTTATTGTTCCAGCTTAATAAATTTAGAATTTATTTTTGACAAAATGTCGGCGAACTAAATTGTGTCGTTACACTATTCACGGCTTTTGCAGAGTATTTCTACCGGATTTCTTCAGGGCTACACAACAATTACCACTTATCTGGTTGGCCTATGCAATATCACATTTTAGACTGGCTTTATAATTGCGTAAGTAAACGCTACGCTGTATAATTAGGATATGTATAGTTGTAGCAGTATTCGTTGCATTCAAATGTGCCTACCTTTGATGATATTATTACTTTTTTTATAATAATAGGTGTAATACTTTAAATGGATTTTTCGAATTTGTTCTCATATAACCCCTATTAATATTCTGTTTAGGCATAAAAAATTATTATTATTTTACATCATTGTTTCATTGATAAATGTTTGTCCATACCACTTGTTTTTTGTCTATCCTAACTTTAGCGTCAATCGGAATTTGTGAAATTTAAAGGACTGGTTATTAACTATGGTTTTGTATGGCCTGCCGCTGAGATTCACTGCAAAGAAAACTATAAAGCCATTCCTCTCATTTCCAATGATATATTCACGTACCATTCAGATATCCCCGGCATTAAATGGAAAAATTGGCACTGGTTTGTACTTTATTATTCAACCCTGCTTTTTTTAAATTATGATAATACACTTTATTTGTGTTGTGAAATAATCATTTTCTTTTTATGAATTCTCTTCTGGCTGTTGTGCTTATTGAGAGCATGTGTCAATAATAGATTATTTGCCATTTGTCAATGTAGAAGCTCCTAACCTATTAGTGTCTGAGAACCCCATAGATACCAAGTCGTGTTCAGTCCTTAATTATACAATTGAATCTGATAATCTAGTACTCTCATTCACATCTATTAAATTCATGCCTGCCATATCTCTAGCTAATTTACTAGTGTCCTAAAACTTTAGACTAGCTTCCATGCTGATCGTACTCAATTATTAATTTGATACGTAGTGTTAGGCAAACGGAATGTGTAACTTTTTACGTAGCAAAACATCCGACCAAATAACCTGGAAAGAAATAAGACAAAAAACAGAATTATTAAATTACCTGTTCCAGAACGTCCCCAGTATGTACGATTCAAAAGACAAAATGGTAGGAGGAATATATTGTGATAATTGAGTAAACGTAAAGTGAACGAAATGAAATAAATGCAGCTTGCTGAAGAAATGTCAATCCAGTTACGTACAGATAACCGAAACTGAAACTACGCACAATTCAAAATTATATTTACTGCCAAGTATTTAAGCAAGGAATGCTCTATAAAATAATCGAATAATTTCTTTTTAAATAAATTTCGTTTCAATCAGCCAAGGTGGTTTAAATTTATCAATAATTGTCACTTTAATTTTGTCGGAGGAAATATCTTCCTCCACATCAATTGTGCACTTCATTCCATTCTATCTTCAGTGCTAAACCTGTCACTTCCTATTAAGTATGGGGTCTCTCTTTAAATAATAATATCAATACATTTGTTTGGTAACAAAGGCCAACAGGCCCAACCATTGAAATAAAAAATCAAAGATAGAGTATGTGGAGATGAATGAAATTGTGACTAGCAAAGTATTTAACGACGGGGAGTTGAGGAAGAGAAGTACTTTCATCAACTTCATGATAGTTCATTCTGGTGAAAAAGAGAGATTCCATTTGACTAGACAGGATCAACTGGAGTACAATCCATGAAGGGTCCGAGCATTAATGCTGGGTAGGCTGGTGTCGGACAGACGAATTTGAGTGTGAGTGCGAAAGTGATGGCGGACCGGTAGCAGACGTCGACCGACGGAGTTCTTTGTAGTGGATATTGAATTTCTGAAGAGTAGTATTGACTAGGATGAAGTCGACTAGATTGAAGCATGTGTCTCGTGCAGGGTTCACTGGCTTCCGTTAGGCGAGGTTTTGACTGATGGTAGGCGAGGGGAATCAATGTCCGATGTAAACAGTCGGGTGGTCCAGTAAACTTTTTTAGTTTCCGGTCGTTCTCTGAAACAAAAAGTAAAATAATTAGTTGAGCAAAACGTGATAAAGTATTCACTATGAAAAATGAGAATAGAAATGGTATTGGGGAGTCAAGAGTGAGACATCAGAGGCGAAAAGTGGAAATTAGAGGTCAGTTAGAAGCGATTTCGCAATCCAAAACTAGTAAAAAGAGAATAGCCTGGGGTTAAAAGAAGTGTTATAGTTTAAGAAGGAATCAATTTCGCTTCCAATCGGTCGTCTCACATAGAAATTTGTTAAAGAAGTGGGCCGCCTTTTTAAATTCGTGCTGGGATAGGAGCTTTATTTCCGTGAGAAGAGTGTTGAAAGCACTAGTAGCTTTGGAAAAGAGATTTTGTTAAATATATTGGGAGTATGGTTAGATGGGTTGAAGAGTTGCTAGAGGGTGTGGCGCAGTGGTGACGGGTGAACGAAGTTGGACACTGAAAGGCAAGTTGTGATCTTATGAATAAAAGATATGACTCTTAGGTGACGAGTAAACCAAAGCGGTAGAAGGCTTGCCAGGAGTAGGCATTCCCGATAATTTTGGCTGTGAGGGAAGACTCGCTTTAGAAATCTGGAGATCTGTTCGATGGCGTACGAGGAGGCCAGAGTGAGAGGATTTCCTTGTATTTAGAAATGTCGTATTAATAATATAAATCAAATTTTAAATATATCGTACATTTATATACAATTAAGCCGCGGTACAATCGGCATCTAAACACGCTCATCAGAACGAAATTAAAGCAATTTAAACTGAGCACGAACAAATTATATAAATAGATAACATTAATTTAAACAAAAGATGCTATAAAAGTATTAACGGAATTCTTTCTACAAAAATATTACAAGAAAACAGCTTTGATTAAAACTACAAGTAAATTGTTAATTCAATTTTATCAAGGTTATGATATCATACATAAGCCAATTTGTTTAACAAAAGGCATTCACAAATAGACGTTATCTCTCGCTTGCTCACGGAGCATACTTCCTGATAACATTTCCACCGCCGGTGCCGCTGTTTCTTTCAGATATTTTGATCATATGGCTACAACACTGTTTCGGTCTTTCCTTGAGTTTTGCCTTTTGGTTTCTTCGCCCTCCATAGTAAATTATGAAATGAAACAATTTTTGAATACGGAGTCCTCCATGCTATTTATTTTAATAAGGACATCTTTTCTGTTATTCTTGTGACTCTAAACGTTCTTTTGAAGAACGAAGTAAAACAGTTTTCCTTTTCTCGTTAGCAATGTATACTTGCAACGCCAAATTTAAATCTGTGGACACTGCTCTTAGACCTGACACTTATGGTCTTGCCGCTGAGCGCGCATTTTTCTCTAAGCGGTCCTACGAACCGGTGCATATAACTAGATGCCTAATCTTGACAAATTGAACTTTCTATAAAATCACCAGGAAATCTCAGTTTTCCTCAATACACATGCTATAAAAATTACTATCTACGCCTTTCCAGGAAAACTATATTAACATCGTGTACTCAACTTGTTCCTTTACTACACCTTATTGCAGCCTTTCCGCCATGGAGTTGTCTATGGAATTATACAGAGTAGTATATTGCCGTCGTAAAGTCCATTCCCTCCTCGACGTGGTACGACGGTGTCAACCATGTTTCGATGGCCGATCGTACATGGGCTAACGGGGCTATGGCGGTGGTGTCACCAGGGCGTGGTGGATCTCCGACCGGCAATCGGATCTCCTATAAAATACCACATGAGCCCGACGACGGCACCATGACTCGGCGTGTGTTCCTCGCCACAAAAGGGTTCAACAGCCACAGGATTACATGGACTCCTGGACAGTACCCCGTACTTCCGAATGGCGAATGAGCTCTCAACAGCCACCGGCAACCATGCAACTTACTGCTGCCTTGTAGACTGCGCTTGGATGTGCAAAGGCTAGAGGTGCGTCCTCGATCAAAAAGCCGAGTGGTACCAAATTCCCAGGAAACTCCATGAAATGTGGAGCCGGCTTATCGTCCAAAAGGAGTCAGCCGCAGTAAAAAAAGTAGTATATTGCATCTCAACTCCAATGGTATTCAGAGACTTAGTGAAAAGCCAAGAAATCAAATGGCTACTACGATCACTGGTGACGGTACACTAAGGTATAATATTATGTAATGCCATGAATAGTACTTTCTGAACAGTGATGTTTATAAGGATCGCCTCCTCGAGCTGGAGACTGAAGTTATTCACCATTGCAAGCAAGTATCTTTGACCGATGACAACGGGTATTTCGACTGTTGATGTGTACATGCATAAACCGACCAACAGGTATTTCTATATACTTTATTTGTTTTGTTTTATCGCCAAACCTTAGAACTATGGCATCTTGCACATGCTCTTATCCACGTCCGTTTTTCTTTAGATATATCCGGCCATACATATCGTTCTACGATAAGCTTGATCATGGATTTAGTTGAATGATGTCTCAACTCATGTAGCTCTTGAACTACTTTGACATATAATTCAAGCAGCACATACGTTCTTGTTAGACTGGTCGAGATCTTGCACAATAATCACTTATCAGTCATAAATCTGTAAGTATAATCCGGTTTCTTAGCCAATTCCGTCGTTAAGGTATCCAAAATTTCCGCTTATTTTATCTGCTGAATTTAATTCTTTGACGAATTATACGAACCTTTTATCGCCATTTGGAGTATCAGCTTGGTTTACAGAGTGTATATGCTACCAAGTTTTCCTTCGAGGAAATCGTGAAGCCGAAACCTGACAGTCAGGTTTTATAAGAGTTCACCCTATGAAAACAATTTAGTCTGATGCTTTTGCAACAGATACTTATCAGCAACTATTAGGCTGAAAATCTTAAATTAATGACTATCCGAGTACTGCTCGAATTGCAGCAATGCAGCAAACAGCACAGAAAGACTGTACCAAAAGTGTCATGCCATCTCAAACGATCCTGGAGATGTCGAGTTAACGATCCCAAAATTGCAGATAAATTTTGTATTAAGAGACAATATTATCTGTTCATCTCCCAAAACCTACGAATTTGGCTTTTTGTTTGAGGCTTCCTGGCGTCTTTAATCGATTTGAGCTTGTCGTACGAGGGCTTAATTCCTTTTGAATTCTGTTTGTCCACGAAACTTAACTGTTGAGAAATCATTATGGCTATTCACAGGTTTGGAAACCAACTCATATTGTTCCAGCTTGGTGAAGACCGCTTCCAAATGCCCATTGTTTATTTACGAGATCTCTTACAGATAATGATGTTAATATACACCCTCGAAAAGGTCAATCGTGTACGAATTATCCAAAAAAATAGCAAATATTTGGCTTGCATTCTTTAGTCCGAAGAAATTCGTGCTGAGCCGTGAGTGAACTGAGTAATAGTCCCACCAATTGAATTTGTAGCTCTATCTCTATTTCACACCATTGCATTATGCAATAAATGGTCACGTAACTGTGATATATATCTTGATCACTTCGGTTAAATCACTATCCACTTGCAATCTTAGCAAGTGAACTGACCTCTGAATTTAGCTTGATCCAAACTCATATGCCTCTTCCAATATTTTTGGCTTGGGATCTAGGGCCAAAGGAAAATATCTTCAAAATTCATATCAAACAATGCTTTATTTTCCATTAACGATCATAAAGTTCAACTGGAAGGAGACTTGAACAAATGAGTATCTCAATATTACTACCCTCGGTCGTTAAACCCAGCTGGTGTGACGCATGCTCTCATTCATGTATGTATTTTTTTTACACATACGTATCTATAGGTGACCAGCCTGATAATAGTTCAGTTGAATTACCCCAACTAGTAATTCCAACGGCACATACGGTCTAAACTGAGTCCTTGAGATTTTACAATGTAATCCCTTATGTCCAACCTGCTTTCGTTCATACATCAGGTTTTTAGCCAAATCTATCCGTCAATTCCACTGGGCTGATTAATTACCTTGACTGGATCAACTCTATATCAACCTAATTGAGTCTGACGATTGCATCCGGCACTTCGTTTTTCCTCTCGGGAATATGGGAGACTGTGTAGTTGAACACAATTAGGATGTTTATCTGCGTATACACTCGGAGAGTAGTTCAACCGCCCAGTTTTATGTAATTTCAATCGAAACCTTGAAGTGATGACAATCTATGTTGAGCTCGTAGTGCAGTACTGCATTAAATATCGCGATTAACATGTCGACAAATATATCATACTGTTCTTTATGGTTTTGAACCTACGCTTGTAAAACCACATTGTCATAGATATGCTGTTTTCTCTCCGATGTAGCACTGCATCTGTGATTAACTAAAAAAATGTAGTTATTTCTGCAGGTTCCGGAGTGAAGATATTGCGTAGGATATTTGTAGCCCTATGTAACTACTTATCCTCCTGACTAAAGTTGATTTTCCAGGATTTCTTATTCGTGCTCTTTTCCCCAGTGAGATTTGGAGTGAACGATTCCAGAATTCCAACTAGTGCCCGTATGAAATTGCGATAATAGTTGATCATTGCTAAGACCCTTTAAGTTTGCATACTGTTCGGAATACCGTCACATCTTTTATTGCTTGGAATTTGTCTTCCAAGTGTTTAATTCTCTCCTTGAAACGTTGAGTGTCTAAGATATTTACTAATGAGATCTCGATTTTGACCACCAATCCATATTATTCCAGCGTGATCAAAACAGTTTAAAATTGCCCACGGGTTTATTTCAGACAATTAATACGGATGATGATATTTACAAGTAAACAACAAGCAGTTGCGCGGGTGATGATAGTTTAAATCAAGGTTGCGTGCTTGATATAAACGCCAATCACATTATATATACATTTTTCAATATAATCTAAGCATTGTATAATGAAGCAAAGGAAATTCATTCAGTAGTCACTAGGAATGGGTGACCTAGTGTTTATTTATGGCTCACACATATCTTTGAATTTTATTGTTTTGCGACAGTGAAGCATCTGTGTATTGTGCTGTTGTAACATTGTGTAGTAATAGTAGTAGTAGTAATTTATTCAGTAGACTGTTTTCATCCTTATTGGGCACTCTTCAAGTAATGTCCAGAATTTTACCACAGACAGCCCTCGAACCTGGGCTCGTTTGCTTCGGAATCTGTGACTATATACATCGCGCCACCCTGGTGCGTTCTACACACTAACTTATGATTTCGGTTAGTTATTCCTTCAGGTGAGGCCCATGTGGCATATCTTTAGACCTAATCCTTCAACTAACCACTCAAATCTGTCATTCTAGAGTCTCTCGAAACATGGGGAAGTGTTATAAAATTGAATATATCAAATTGTTTTAATAGCCAAAAATGACAAAACTACGTATTTAAAACAATCAAAAAATGGCTAACAGAGAATGATTTATTTAGTGTCCTCCAGCCCTCGGACGACTGTGTGCTCACAAAAGTCACGTAGCAATTGATTATTGATTGCGTGGTTGCATCCAGGATTTTGTTCGTTTCGGATCATGCTCTCATCCATTGTAGATTTGCACTGAAGTTTTCCGGAAAAATAAATAAGAATAAGCCTGATATAAATGGAAGCAAACTCGAATAACCATCCTTCCGACAAAAAATGAGGATATGCTAAAGCCAAAGCTAACTGGTCTTGACGGCGAAAATTCGAATTTACTATAGAGCGCGATAGGCTTCACTTTGCACAATGCAAGTACTAGTATAATTGGCATTGCAAGCTCCCGTAGAAATAATCATTGGTTCTCCGTAAAGTCTATGGAGATATTCGAAACAAGGCGTCAAATTCCACGTAGCTTGGCTCATAATAATACTCGTCGCGATGTAAGACGCCAAATTAAGTGCAATCTAAAAATCTATCTCGAATCCTTTCGGATCAGAAAGGCTGAAGAGATGGAAGAAACCTTCGCTTCAGGTAATAGTCGCTGTTTGTTTCAACTTATTCGCGCAACAGGTCCGAGAAAATTAAAAGTTATAGAAACTATAAATGGTAGTAAGAATTATTTAATAACCAATAGAATAAGTCGTCTTGATAGATGGGCTGAACACTTCAAGATAAATTTTCTTTGGCACATGTGGATTGTTAATCCCGAAGAACCATCAAAGTTATAAATACGAAATGCAATTTTATCTCTTAAACGACGCAAAACCGCACGCCTTGATGATTTGCTTTCGTGATCATTTTAGGATGGTGACGATATAACTTCGAATATCTGTGACTAATCTTTTACGTAGTATATGGAATGAGGAGACCGTACAACTAGAAGATAATGAGTCGACTATAATTCCTGTCTTTAAAAACGGCAATCTTAACTCGTGCGATAACCGTCATGGTATAAGCTTGATTCCATTCGTGTCTAGGGTATTTGCTATGATTAACTTACGTCGTCTTAGCGCTTCACGTGAATCACACACTCGAGAATAATCGGCCGGATTCCGCGCACGACATGATTGTATTGATAATATTTTTACGCTAAGGCAAGTTATTGAACAGCGACATTTATATCACCGTCCCCCATTAGTCGTCTTTTTAGACTCCAAGCGTTCGTTTGACTCAGTGGGTCGCAATGTTTTATTCGATGTACTGTCAAAAATTGGCGTGTCCACAAAAGTTGATAGTATTATATGCACTGTCTACACAAAAACTTCTGGTCGCGTTAAGGTCTACAACTACACTCTTCCAAACATTCAGGATGCATGTGTTGAAGTTCTCCCGGGCGGTAAACTAGACGATCTTGACTATGCAGACGATATCGTACTATTATTCGACAATCGAGACGCTGCCCAGGCCACCTTGAATAAATTAGAAGACGTTCCGTCTTTCTGTATGAAATTTGCACCCTCTAAACGTAAGATATTTTTACAGTATCACCCACCACTCACTTCAACGCTTGGGTTGAAGAATGAAGATCTAGATATAGTTGACAGGTTTTCATATCTTGGCAACTCTATCCATAAGTCAGACAATATTTATGACGAGGTGAGTATGAGAATTGCGCGCAGTTTTGTTATACACTTGTGGGAGTTAGCCCCTAATAGCTGATGTTTTTAGACGCTTACAGGAATTCTACCATCGTTGTTTGAGAAACAGCACAAGTTGGTTACCAACAACGAATAACCAACTTTGACATCCATAGACGTATTTTTGGATCTGCCAACAAGTGCTTCTCGTTAGAAAAACAAATAAGGCTCCATCAAATTCGTTGGCTCGGTCACGTTTTGCGTATGCCATCAATTCGATTGCCCAGTAGAGCTATGTTCTCTCATTCAACGCCAGGTTGGCAAAGGAAACAAGATTGACAGATTTTGACATGACAGAAAGAGTTGAAGTCGCTTACATCAAAAGTAGGTCGTATAGGATCCACTCGTCTGCCAGGATGGGGTCCATGCGCACATCATAATTCTGTTGGAAACCCTGCGCGGTATGAAATCTAATCGAGGTGAGTGGCGATCTTGTTGCAGATTTCTATTAGAAACATCTTCGTAACTTACTTTTCTTAGTAGTGCAGAGTTTGCTGCGAGGTTCGGTTTGTTGACGGCATGATAAATTGAAAACCGCAAGAATGCTGTATTGCCTTGCCTTAATGCTGACTTGGCCATTATGGTATTGAGTAGAATTTTAGATTGCCTCACTTCTGTGTGATATCTAAATAAATCCACCCGTAGTAATTAGGCACTCTCTCATGAATTTCACTAATAATCTGTCCGTCTAATTTCTAATTTTTCTCGTTATATATAAAAAATGTTTGTTTTTTTTTCGCTTATGATTATATGGTAGTGAAACATTATAGCTACTAATGGATTTGTATGGCTTTACATGATGATGACGATGATGTTTTATAAAATGGAGAATGTTATTCAGATAAAGATACTTACCTAGTTAACACAAATGAGGCAATATAGACATACACAAACCATTATGTCTAAGTACGCTTTGAAGCTATGTAATATCGGCGATATAGCTCGCCACAAATACCCATTTTATTGAAGGACTGTCCTTGTTGCGATACTGAATTAATTGAAATTACCTGATCTGCGTTTTGACTAACGCAGCTTTCATTGTTCCAGTAATTTTCTTTTTGCATAATATTTCGATCTACATTACCGTAGATCTTCATCAGATGCATTTCACGAAACAAATGAAGCAAGTGACACTTGCCCCATTTTATTGGTTTGGATTTTAGAGCCACCACTATTGTGGTTGTAAATCTGAAATTTCTTTACAGCGCGCATCGTGTAGATTTGGTAACGATGTGACTAACTCAATTTGGAGCTGGTTTCCCGTCCTTATCTCATTGCGCTTGTCATTAAAAGATTAAAATGTCAAGGTTTTGCTTGATTACAACGAATATATCTTCGGCTACAGCGAGTCAAGGTAGGCGACCTGACATAACCACTGTAGTGCCAGTCCTTTTTCATCATCGTCCAGTACTTACTTTTATATGCTGTGTCTTAAAACAACGTGCCAGATTGAAACTAATTAAAAAATCTATCGCAATTATATTATATTTTGCATCAAATGATTTATTTTGTAAAGGTTCTTAACACGTTATCTAATGAACATCTCTCAGATATAAGATCCACACTCATAAAATCGTTGAGATACCGGCCAAGATTTGTGCAACGAGGTTGACAATGTAAACCAACTTCCCTATTCAAGTCAAATTCTTCCCTCCGACTTGATTATCTTGGAATCGATCAAATCTTTTGCTTCTTCATAATTGTAGCTTTTCGCAATCTTATTAAAAAACAAAAATACTAAAGGCTTTATTTAAATTAACCAGAATGGAAGCTCGCTTTCTCAACTCTCTTCGGTAGTGTACCATCAAGACGCGAAAAAAAATTGACACAATAAAACGAATAAACAAATATCTACTGTCTTAAAGCCGAATAAATCTAGCTATATAAGTTTCTGGGTAGAACTCTTTCTGAAGAAATAAATGAACTACAAAATTGTGATCATTAATGCAGTTGTCACATTCAGTTATGCGACGCCCTTCGGTAAGCGAAACCAGGAATTCCTCGTCAATGCAAACAATCGAAACTGGAATCACTCTTAATGAAAAAAGAACAAAATTGTAAAAAATGTTAATATTTTAAAACTTTTTACCTTTGTTTAAGAAACCAGCGGAGTCTTGCAATGCCCAAAATAAAAATTGTTAATTACTTTTTTGCATCCGAAGTAATCAACTTCTACACTTGGACCTGTTTACATTTTATTTATTTTATGTCACAAAAATATGAGTAGTGAAAACTGCGTGAATAACGTTAATATCATAATGGACTCCAGACTTACATTTGACAACATGTTCAATTGTAAATTAAGGACAAAATTGGTATAATGACAAGAATTATTTTGGCATTTAAAATAATTTACAAATTTAGAATAAAGAAATCGCATTCTTACCAGAATGCTTGATTCATCCAATACACAAAACTACACGTCAGATTCCTGCATGCAACATTGGTTAATTTTTTTTACTGTTCAATTCTGGAATACGCCAACCTTGTCAGATTTTTTACATGCGCAAACTGCGCACAAAATCTCCTGGGTACAGCGATGGCTAAAAACATTTATGATAATGTTCTTTCCACTGTAACGTACTTTGCGCTTTGCGTTTTAGTATCACTAGTTCATTTAGGTTTTTGAAAGTTTCTTTTCGATTTTATTAAAACTCGCATTCCAACAGAACCTTCCTAAAACCTAGTTGATCTAATGGTGTTAAAATGCACAGTATGAAGAACATTATTGTGGAAATAACTTTATCATCGATGTATAAACAAATCGCGATTCCCAGGAATGTTGCGCAGTTGGCGCAAGTCCAAACTACGGAGGAATCGAAGAAATCTGACAAGCTTGGTATGAATTTTGTGTACTGCATGAGCCAAGTATTCTTGTAAGAATGCGATTTATGTTTTTGCCAACTATTTTGTAGATAGACAAAACAAGAATATTGAATCAGTTAGAAAATGATAGAAAATTTGGAGTTCTACGTAATTTAATATTGACTGATATTGATAAACATGTGCAAAACCTATCAGAAATACAGATCGATCAGATAACAATGGAAGCACTATCGATAGGCTGAAAGCCAGATGGAAGCGATGTTGAATTTGGGACAGGATTTGAACGGCTACTTATAGAAGTAGGTGACTTAGAACCTGCAAGCACTGATTACGAAAACTGGTTTAAGGCCACTTTTTAATCGGGATCCACATTTGAAATCGTTCAAATGCGCAGACCAGTATGCATTGGCAAAACAACATTTAAATGAGCTTAAAGTTATCAGCAGAAATGCAGACATTAAAATACAACACGGTGATAAATACAAGAGCGTTGTTATAAGGCACATATTAGATTATATACGTAGGAAGGAGAATATGCTGATTGTATCAGTTTCATGTCAGAACACAAGAAAGACGGTTGTCTACTGTTCTTGGATGTACTACTGAAGAAAGTTGGTATTGGTAAATTAAATAGAACAATTTACAATAAAATAACCTGGTATGCACTGTATATGTATTTTAATATTTTAGTGCGCTTCAACACAACTATCGAAAATTCGCGGCTGTTTTTCAAGAATTGACGGATTGGTTAGTTCCGATTAAATAGGTGACAAATATACCAACGAACTACTTATTGTCTATTACCTGTTTCGCGCACGCACAGAAGAAGTTTGAAGCAGCATTAACACGTACACTTAATGCAGCTAAATTACGAGTTTTATTTAAGGTAGCACATTTTCATTTACCAGCAATTAAAAAGAAACAATCGTTAATATCGACTTCAAATACAATTTATCTATATACATGCGCAAACTGCCGATCGACTTGCGTAGGCCGTTAGACCAGACGGTTAATTACTCGAATGAAAGAAAATTGCACCTGAGACGCCTATTTCATAGTAAATGGTGTATGCACGTATGCAATTGTGGAGCATATCATTGAAACCTGGCACGTATGTTCTACAGAAGTAGCGTTTAATATAATTACTACATAATATTGGACTTTAAATTGCAGGAATTATATTATATGTTTATACTAAGACGGAAAGGAGGTCAATGAAATGCACATAGGCGATACTGTGAAACTAATTAGATATGCGTGCGGATGTGTCACAGCGCTGCATACAAACGAACAAAGTTTGAATTAAAATTCCACAGAAGATCATATTTTGTTAAGCGCAATGTTGAAAGTGCAACTTAAAAGTTTGAATAGTATGACTTGCAATTAAGTTTTCTAATTTGTTTTAGGCTTTTATTTTAATTGGAAATGCTACCTCACTAGCAATATATAATGTGTACGATTTTTACTATATATAACGTTAATTGTTGAATCACAACACCAGCAATACCTTTTCATCATTAAAATTATCTTGAAATATCGTCATCAATATCGCAACCTTAATTTAAATAACTGTTATCACCGCATGCGCAACCAGTATTCGTTTAATTATATAAATGTTCAATTCAATATCACTTGTCCAGGTTACGCGGTAACTTTTCTTTAATGACAGATTTAGCTTGTTTTTGGAACTTTAGGTCTTCTGAGATGCCATATAGGCTCGTCCTAATAGAAAGGCTAACCAAAATCAGTAGTTAATATAAAACTGAAAATTGAGTGCAGCCTGCGTCAGGGTAGTTCAGTGGTCAGAGTAACAGATTCCGAAGCAGACGTGCCCAGTTTCGAACCCTGTATGTGAAGAGTTACCAGTAAGGAAGAAAACCGGTCTACTGAATGAATTTCCTGTTCTACATTATGGAATGAATAGTTTATACTAAAAATACATGCATATAATAGGACAGGTGTTTACATCAAGATCGTAATCTTGATATAAATAATTTTTATTGCCGCGCGCAACCAGTGTTCGTTTATTTATTCAAATGCCTGTTGGAATGAAGGCAGTTTCAGTTAGCTCTACATTTTTTTCGGGCTTTTATTTTATTAGTATTTTTAGCAACTGCGGGTTTTAATATACAACGGATGAGTGTATGGCACGAGTCGGCACACAAGCTCTGAAGCGAACAAAATATTTTGATGCAACAACGCCATCTATATCTAATTACTACTTCATCGGTTTAAGTCGATCTACAGAGATTGGGTCTTAACGTTGACGCGATGATTTACTGTTGTCATGTCGGTTCTGTTAGTTTTTTATACTCGGCAGATCGGTAATGAGAAATTTGACTAACGCAATTTATGCACATAATATCAAATAAAATAATAATTGTCTGTGTTTATCTGTGGGTGGAAATGTTGCTACCTTTGATGATGGGTCCGGAAATGATGGATTTGAGAAGTCATCATTTTCGCGCAATCTACATATGGCTTCGATTTGATGACCAGATATTTGAAACTGAACAACGAAGTTGATATTAGAAATACACCAATCTTTTAAAGACCAATTAAAAATATTTTGATTTCATGGTTATATGGTAGTTAATCATTAGTATATTATACTTTTATAATGCCAATTAGTATTGATAAAAGCAGTGGTAGTGGTAGTAGTGGTAGTAGTAGTTA
This sequence comes from Eudiplozoon nipponicum, assembly GCA_029291075.1. Taxonomy (NCBI): domain Eukaryota; kingdom Metazoa; phylum Platyhelminthes; class Monogenea; order Mazocraeidea; family Diplozoidae; genus Eudiplozoon; species Eudiplozoon nipponicum. The sequence continues at coordinate 26,488 of JAQBSW010005522.1, forward strand.
TGGTAATGGTAACGTTATCGGTATTGGTAATGATAGTGGTAGTGATAGTTTTCGTGCAATTGATAAACTTAGTGGTAGTGATAGTGGAAGCGTTATTGTTAGTGGTAATAGTATTGGTTGTGTGAGTGGTAGAGTTAACGTTATCGATAGTGGTAGTGGTAGTTGTTGTGGACGCGTTAGTTGTAGCTTTATCGTTAATGGTAGTAGTAGTGTTTGTATTAGTGGTAGTGATAGCGCGATTGTTAGTGGTATTGATAGTTGTAGTAGTAATATTCCACGATTGTCCGAACGTCAATTGGTGAAACGGTTTAAACTACGTATTAAGAATTGTTATTTACATTATACGCAGCTATCTATCAGTCACTCACACATATCATTTTCCTTTGAGCTTAAAGTGCATCGATCGTTCAAATGAAATTCTGCATCACGTTATCGTCCAACTTCAGCATGTATGTAATGCATTACAAAGATTATTTCTGAACTTCTCGCTATCCTTAGTAAAGTATTGATGTATATTATTTGTTGTGGATGCGATGGTAAGATATGCCAAATCAATCCTTGATTGTTTAATGTTGATTAATATTTTTGCGTTAATTTAAGAAGTCTTTCAGCGTGCTGCAAAATGGTGGATGTTTCTAAAATACGTCTAGTTATTGGAACGTCAACTCGTGATATTAGGACAATTGTTATCCACGATAATCATCTTCAGACAATTCCGTGGTAACTGAGATTTGTGGCTAATAAAAAGTACATACGAACGGTGCTAACAGCTCTGTAATACTCGTAGGATCGGATGTGAAACATTTATAAATTATCTAACGTATGCGCAGTGGCTTCTTGATACCAATTTTTTTAAAAGTTCAGAACCATTATAATTCCTTTCAACCAGGAAAAGTTCAGTTAATGAAGAACACAAAACGTATGATTACTGAAGTTCATTATACGAGCTTTAACATTTAAATAATGTTAAAGCATGATATTTCATGGTAATATTATTTAGCAATGCACACTTGATTTATTATTAATAGAATGGTGTCTTAATAATGTAAAATGAATTTGAAACAAATCAGATGATCAATTCAAAATTGGCTTAGCCAATGAATATAGACAATTAAATTTTAATTTAAAAATGCTACCCAAAAGTGAGCATGGAATATAGTTTGGAAACAACACGTTTAGAAACGTCATTCTTTGTTTGCCACATATTTGTAAAATCTGTGTCACCAAGTGATTAATTATACAAGTATAAATATTAAATTAAATCGACAATGCCTTTAACTGTTCAATAAATCAACATGCACAATAATAAAACTTATCAGATGATGATCATGGAAGGTCGAAACGCGTCAGTGCGTTGCGGCTGGCGGTAGTTTTGTTATGTTGGACGACTGGTTAAATACAATGGGAATGGTGTTTACTTCAAGCTCAAAAACTTGATTAAAATAATTGTTACCACCACCCGCGCAATCAATTATTGTTTAATAGGATGTTGGGTTCTGTGATTTTATGCAGGGGAGAAAGTAGATAAAGGAAGAGATGCGTAATTTGATATATAGGTGTTTTAAGTAGGTTTATTTTGCTTGTTCATCCTGAAATGCTTAATCATGCAAGTAGATCCATTATTTGCTGTACAAAGGTCGATGCAGTATTGGATCATTATTCTTTTACTAGTTATGCTCATTGGCGGGTGACCTAGTGTTTTTTTCAGACTACGAATTACTAAATCTGTTTCATAGTTATGAGACAGCGACATATTAGTCTTAAATGCAGATGCTTGATTGCGATGTGCTGCTGTAGAAAACTAGATCGCGCAGTTCTTAAATTTGACAGCTTCAGTCAACTATATCGATGAATTTCCTTTTCCATACAATAATGCAGTAGTTCCCGGGACAGTTCGAAGTTGGGCAACTGGAAACATTGGTTGCCGTAAAATTTTCCATTTATCAACCGGTAAGTCCTACATATTTACATCAGCAATTTCTGCGTAGATTTGGCCTGAATTATGCGGCATTCCGTCATTCTGTCTCACACTGCTCTCGAATTCACTGAACGAGAGCCCCAGAACTTGTTTAATGAATATTTGTTAATTGAGATGTTTATGTTTTTGTAATTCTTTACGTTGTCATTCTGGAAAGTTGGTATGTAAAATGTGTTCTAATTTTCCGCTTCTACTTTTGTTTGGCCATTTTTTGTTAAAACATTGCTTTTGTCTTTTTGACACTTCGTTTATTTTCAATAAATTTTAGCCCCAAAGTCTCCGTTATTTGGCCCGTTGCCATCTGAGCACAAGCGTTTCGAACAAATCCTCACCACCAGCATGATTCCAGCGTTTCCACTTGCGTTCATATTTGAGACTGGGTTTTCTAACTTCTTCGTTGCTACTATGGTGTCTCTTCACGCGTACTGGTAAGACATTAAGTTGTAGAGTCGAGAAGTTACTCAACTATTTGCATTAAATTGATCTTCCATTTCCGCATCACTAGAAACAATATGCAGGAGTAAATGTAAACAATGTCACCAACTCCCTGTGAAAATGAGTAATTCGAAATCAGTTTTACCTAATAGACTGTTTGCCGCTAAAGTCTGAGTGGAAATATCTGCTCGAATCATCTTTTTTATAGCTGTTTGTAATTACAACTTGTTTCATTGTGTAAAACTCGACCTCCACGTTTGACACACATGTTTCTAATCGAACACTACATTTTTAAGTGTTGACATAGCATTGAAGTTGAAATCGAGACTTCAAATTAGATTGATCTTCGGGAAGGCTAATTTTACCATTGAGGGTAAAACTATCCGGAACGCGTTGGTCTTCATATTGAGCATGCATATGGCTACTGGCGAGAAAATAATGTGTTATAAACTATATAAACAATCATTGTTATATAATGTTCGGTGCGGGGATCTAACGTATATGCACTTGAGTGTTAGGTTTTGCGCACCTAGTAAAAATATATTACATAGGACCAGAAGGATAAACCAAAGTCCACATGAACGAAAGGTATAATCTCATTTACACACGTGATTCGTGATTACTGGCGACTCATCAGAAGGAGCCGGTTCTACGCCCTTTACCAACTATATTTTTAGTCATGGAATGTAGGACAATTGAACGGCTTAATCTCCTGCAGGAATATGTATGCAATAAGACGATGGGACTCACTATATATAATATTTATCGAGCCTGTGAAGGGTACTAACACCATGATTGCTGAGTCGATACATGGTATCAACAATAAGGTTGCCGAATCGGTCGTCAGTACCAGCACTATAATTTCTGAGAAGGTACATGGTACCGACACAATGGATATAAAAGTATGCTAAATTTCACATAATTGTGAATTGCAGCCACTTTAGAACACCTACGACACTAGCAAATCCATAGATCGATTTCGGCAACCATAGTGTTGGTATCATGGAAATTTTAAGAAACTATAGTGTTGATATGAGGTACTGAAACAAACTATATAGTGTTGATACCATTTACATAATTGGTATTTATATTATATATAGTGAGTTGGCTTTGTAGTTGCATTGTCGAAGACTTTGTATGAAGCTATCATCATCACTGCAAGTTTGCACTTTCGTATATAATATTGTACCGTCTTATTTTCCCACATTCCTCACTCAAATATATAGTGGGTATAGGGCATAATACCGGCTCCTACTGATGAGTTGTCGGTAAGCACAAAAGACCTCTGTGCATAAGATTATACCTATGGTTCATGCTGAGTTTTTGTTTACCTTTATGGTCATATTTGAACTAATTTGTTACTTTGCGTGAACCACCTGTTAAACACTTACCTAAACATTCATTGATTGCGAGATTGATATAAACTACAATCTCTTGCATGCATTGTATTTGACTATAAATATCGGCTGAACAGGTTCTACTCAGTCACGAGCATATACAATTTAACTATCAGTGATTGCATAGATAGTGAGGACTGTTCTTTACATTATTTTTACCAGCTTGAAATAAGCACAAATACTATTGCATCGAATTAGGCGAATAACGTAGGATGTGTACCATCAAAACGTGTGATTGATGGTACTATTGGTATGTTATTTGACTGGTTAAGTACAATAGGATTCGTGCTTATTTCAAGCTGGCAAATTTAATCTAAAGAATTATAAGCTAGCCGTCCTAAACTCTCGAAAATAGTCCGAGGCTATGTGGTCAGTTCACTCAGGTCTTTCATTTTAATCATCGAGAATCAGAAATTATCTATTAATGTACTGTTTGCGGGATGGCAAATTTTTTCTCCGTTACTAAGGCGGTGAGAATTACAGATTAGCTCGACTGTGAGAGCTCGGAAAAAATGAATGCCGAATATTTCACTTTATGGAACTTAAGCTAAAACTATTGTTCAAATTATATATTATTTAAAAGATGTATTATTTTGTTTCTCAGTGCTGTCCTTTTCGTTTCGGATTTGACCGCATTTTTCTTGTGCGGGACAATTGTTAGCACTCATAGGTCGGCAAAATCTTGAACCTTTTATCTTTTCAGATGATGTAATTTTTGGCCTCAGTTGATGGGTTCTCACTTGTCCCTTCTCCTTTAAGCCTTCAATTAGCTGATTGTCTGAAAGCGCTTTAGGATCAAGATCCGCCATTGACCTTTCACCTATATTTCGAGACGTTATTTCCAGTCTCATCTTCAGGGGTTGACACAATACGCAATTGCAGGAGTAAAACACACAACTTGTGGCAAATGGGGTGATCCTCATTCAAGACAGATATATTTATATAGATTTTATGTTTTAATTAGTCTTCCTAATATCCTAAAAAAAATTACATCATCTGAAAAGATATATATTATTTAACCATTAATGTTGTAGCTTAATTTGTGCAAAATAATCAGGAATCTAACAGTTGATTAAAATAGTATTTTAATGTGTGATAGTCGGCTATTATGTTTTCGTATTAAATTAAACTATACTGAATTTTATTCCAATTAAATATTCGGAAGGAGTCTTTAATGTCCGACGAAATTATCATTGAATTAAGGTCTTACACTAGGACCTTGATACTTTCAATCTTCATTTTCTAACACGGAGAAGGGGGTCAATGATAATTTCTTTAAGGGCTATCCTCAAAATGAAGGTTAAGGAGCAATTGTACTTATGTTTACAGAATAAAATATACTAAAGGAAACTTTTTTGTAGACCGATATTGCCGAAGTGTTTTAGTGCTAGTACTCACGCCAAATATTGGCCCAGAGCTGGACTTTTTTGGCAAGAAGTACTTGAGAAGCTAGCCATGAATGCGTTGGCAGTGTAAGTAAAACAATCCATTCTTAATTTAAAGACGGCACTATTAACATATTCCAGTTAATGGTACGTACACACGAACCGATATCGAAGCCGCGTATACCGTGAGTTCCTAGATACCGGTGCTTATATGGCTGAATTTACACTGCCTCTTTACCATAACCTGTAAGTTGTGAAATTTTCAATGATTCTTACTAATCTAAGTATCTACCTGTTAATGGGAGTACGGTGCAATGTATTTGATTAACAGCGCAAATAATACTGTCCTATCAATACAAGAATGGTCCACTTCTGTTGTTGGAGCCATCCACTAGAATTGCCTTCACAAACAACGCCCAACAAACGCAATCTGCGTTCCAAGTTACAATGGAGATGTCTCATCGTAGAGTGATTCGATGGAGCTGATCAAATGCTGAATTATTCTCCTGGTTTGTGTCTCCTGATGCTTTATTGCTTTTGACGTAAACCGAACCGCGCGATTGATTCAGTTCGTATTGTCGTCTGGGCAATTACAGATAACAATTAAATAATAATTTATTGTGCGGGTGGTGGTAACAATTTTTAAAATCAAGTTTGCGAGCTTGAAGTAAACACCGATCCCATTGTATTGTGTTTACATCAAGGTCGCAAATATTGGTTTAAAGAATTGCAGATAACGCCGGTATCCTTAATTTGTATAGACAAACAAAAATCATGTGATTTCAAGACATCAGATTTTACGGCCTAGAGAATTGAATGTGCGGTTCAAAAATGTCGAACTTAATTTGCTGTAACGCAGCTAATGCGTTCGCAAATCTTAGCAGGAGCCGATCCGTCTTGAAATTGGCCATTTGCCGTTGAATCACTTGAAACGTTTAAACAATAAATGATTGCGTGGGTGGTGGTAACAATTTTTTAAATCAAGTTTGCGAGCTTGAAGTAAACACCAATCCCATTGTATTTAACCAGTCGTCGAACAAGTGCGTTGCGGCTGGCGGTAGTTTTTTTATGTTGTTTGACGACTGGTTAAATACAATGGGATTGGTGTTCAGTTGAAACTTTTACAGTTTTTTATCTATATAAGTCGAACTGGCAGTTTCTGCAACTGGATCCCGACGCACACATAATTTGATTCTGCTTCCTTCTGGGAATAAATTAATATTTTAATACATACCTGACCACAGGTTATATATATATATTGATTTTAGTGATTGATTTTTTTGTAAATCAGTTTTTTTAATACACTTATATTCGTTTAGGGGAATGAATGAAGTTTTGCGAGATTACACTATGGAGCGCAGATTTGGCGCTATTCTTCAGCCTGCTTTGCTCAACATTTGGCGCGCTATCGCGATGCTAGGCTATGCTGGCCTTCTCTATTTCAATTATAACGATATTGGTGTGGTTGGCGCTATCAAGAAATTGTGGACGCTGTAGGGTGTTAGGCGATTCTAGTTCGGATTCAGGTTCTAACGATCATCTTGATGAATAATTTCGTCAGTCAATCCGCTTTCTCTTTCGGCTTACTCAACAACATGCCTACATGAAAATCTTTTTCGACTTAGTTATTGTATTAAATAGCATAATTTTTCATAAGGCAAAGATGTTTTCTCTATTTGAGTGTACTGGGGCTTATTTAGGAACAGGCTTTAAGTCAGCTGGTATTTGACGGCAAGAAGTTTAACATTAGTGCACGCATTTTATTAAAAAAATTATATGTAATTAAATGTTTAGGCAAAATCTCATTTTCTTTATTAATTTTATGGATGAATTATCTTAGGAATATCGGGTTTATGTGCTTTTAGAATTAAGTCAAGATTATATCTTCAAGGAATTCGGAATCTCGTTTGTTTGGTTATAAAAGTCTGCTAAAAAGGTAGAATCAGTCCGAATTTTATCTATTAAAATTTGTCTACTGCTTGCTCCTTACATATACTTGCTAATCAGCGTGTCTTTTGAGATCCGAAGGTGTATTGTGGCGTGTTTAAATGACTAATATCACGGATAATATTGTACACTGAAACAACGCAGTTTGAACCCATTGGTGTGCTCCTAACTGACCTGAAATAATGAATTCGAGGCACTGAGTTGCACAATTTCGACGTGTTTTTTGGTTTATAAGCACGAGCGAAAACGCTTGTTAATTTTAATAAGTGTTTTGTGTGTTTGAAGGTGTTGGTAGCTGTTGGCGGCTATTGCCTGCTTTTCGTGACACGGAGTAGCACTCTAATCTGGTCTTCTTGAAGTCCTCGGACCTGACGCTTTAAGAAACTTATGAAGCATTCTAGAATGCTATACATCACTTGCGAAATGCACACACAGCTGGAGTAATACGTCCGCGAATCACATCAAAGGCTGAAATACTAGTTTGTTGAAAACGATTTTTCCACTGTTATGAGCAGTAGCTGTTGAAATGTGTAAAAGCTTAGTTAAGACATTCTGTAATAGAACATCATGTATTTATATGTCCGACAGCTTGCAGACTGCGTTGGGTGTGTGCGTAATACTCTTCTGGCGAAAAAATTCTTAATGACCTATTACACACCGACTTAACTAAGCCTTTTTTCCATTTCAGTGGGCAGTAGCTGTTAAATTGCTTTTAAAACTCCATGTAAAATTGCGCTTAGATATGATTAGCTTTTCTCATCTTTTTTGACTTTCTAGTGCAAAAAAGTCTGACGCAAGAATAAACCATATACGAAAACAGTTCGAAAATCTTCCTGATGATTTGAATTGAACTTTGTCTATTTGAAAAATATAATTTTTCAAATTTTTGTCAGTGTTGTTTTTAAACTAGAAAAGCAACTCTTGGAAAGTTGAAGAATTCACTTAATAACAAACTCCCTGTTACGTACAAGTTTGCTTAATTTATCAAAGAAGATACTGACAGTTACAAAGTGAGGTTCTAGCTTATGGGAAAAAGTTTTGCATTCCGGACAGAGAGGATCATATAGCAACGGAAGTAGAGTTTTAATCACTTTTTTATCTGTTATCTGATTTGAAAGCGAATATTAATAACAGGTAGCGATGGTTTAAAGTTAAGCTTATCGAAATTCGTTAAAAAATCAAAATTGGTCACAGATTATGAAATGTCCAGTGATTTAAGTGCACGAGAAATTGCCAAGAACCGTGATCGTGTTATCCTTTCACCGGGAGAAGAGTCTGGCTTGGTTTTTCGGATCGTTGCGATTATGTTTCCAAAGTCAATTTTTTGATTTTTTGTTCACAATTTGGAATTGATTTTATGTGTGATGCACCTGATAAAACCAAAATATCATTTCGACGGAGTTATTCTACCTTATACAAGGTGGGCGGATCACGAATGCTAAAGACATGCAACAGACGCCGATTGGAACATAAGTACCGAGAATTTATGCATTACCAGAGACACAAGCATGGCACTCCGCTGAGACTAATTGCGTCAATGAATCGTGCCCCAACGTATGAATTGGCGAAATGGTTTGTTAACCTATTAAAGCCTGTGAGAGATCACCTATATGTGTACAGTTTAAGAGATTCCTTTGATTTTGTTGCAAAAGTGGAACGTTAAAAATCATTTGATATGTTCGTTTGATGTTGGGTCGTTATTTACAAATGTTTTCTTAAAGGAACCAATTGAGTTTGTGTGTCATTATGTCCGCTAGACTGCTTGCTGGCTGAGATGAAATTTGGTCGCAAAACTCATATCATTAATGGTTACTCACCAAATTTTATAGATACGTTTTAAACTAATGATATAATAGAACCCGCTGTGAAGGTTTATACTGTTGAAAATAACTTGAGTATATTCATTTACAATATAAAGGTGAAGAGGCTATCAAGCGAATAAAATATAGATTGCGTTTCGCTTTGGCTTTTACATATTTTACAAGCCGACTTAGTTTTGATAACATCCACCACTGAACCTGCTCTACTTGATGTGAAAGATAAAATTCCACTGCAACCTGCATGTAACCTTATCCATAATTGGATTTGTTCGTGTGGACAATGATATATAGGCATATGTAGTAGAAGAATATATTCACGCTTGTCGGAGCATACACAAACCTGGTTGGTGCAGAATGAGATTGATGCTGTTCGTACGTCTATAACTAAACATCTCATGTTATGTTTAAATTGCGACATGCCAACAAATCGCTTTTCAATTTTAATAGAAGCTAGTTGCGTTTGTATGCTTTCCTGTTTAGAAGCTTTTGCGAAATTTTAGCTCGTTGAATTATATGCGGAATCCTTTTTGATTTGTCAGGCAATACTACCGTCAGTCGTACACACTGAGGCTTGATAGCAAGACAGGAAACTGATTAACTATGACCTAAACACAACTTATATAATGTATGGAAAATCTGTTTTGTAGCTCTCACTTCTGGTAGTGCCACGTGCATTGTACTTCACTTGGAGTTTAGTCTGCATAATTTCTGTGCCACCTCTAGCAGCACTTTTCTGCTTTTGCCACGTGTATATAAGTTAAGCAATCACAAATTGCTTTGGTGGTGGTAAAAACTCGTAAAATCAAGTTTGTAAACTAGGAATAAAAACCAATTCTATTTTTTAGCTTATTTAAAACAGCAACACTACCTTCAATCGCATATACTGTCATATTCAATCTCCCAGAGTCTGTTTTAAGAAGGTGACATTACATATTTAAAGTATGGAAAACAAGCTATTTAATTCTCCCCTCTAATAGTCCTGCATACACTGTAATTAACTTGGAATTTCAGCATCATAACTTCTATGCAGCTACGAACATAACATTTTTCATATTTGGTCACACTTATATACTTTTTACAATTATGCTGTCATTGATTGCGCCGTTGGTAATAGCAAGCTTTCAATTCAAGTTTCTGAACTTAATTCAGTATGGACGAGGGCTATATTCTCCCTCATACACATGCGTTTCCTGCTTACTAGCGACTCATCAGTAGGAGCCAGTTCTGCGCCCTATACCCACTATATATTTGGTCAAGAAATGTTGGACAGACAAATGGCACGCAATATCTATTACAAAAATTTGTTTATATTAGTTTTCCGCGATAAATAAAATGCAAGTTTTTCCGTATTTCTTTCGAAAAAGAAAATCATGTGTTAATCAAATATTCATAAAAGACCTATTTATCAAAATTATTAATTAAATAATTTAAAACTAAACTCTCTTGGCAATTTGTAGTAAATTTTTGAAATCATGCATTTATTAGGTTTTGCTACGTGGGCCGGAGATGCATAGTAGAGACTGTGACTTGTACCTTACGGACTTTCATGCAATATTGCTATGTGATGTAGGACCGCGGGTTAGATACACAGTTAAAACAGGGCTAGACACTGAACACTAAATAGCAACAGAAGACATGTTAGATATGCCCACATCAGCAAGAGGCTGCTGTAACAGTTGTATACGTTCAAGGATATAAATTTAAAAAAAAGAACATTATATATTTTACATAAGTACTTTCACTCCATCTTATCAGCTGATCTACTGTAGAAACAGAATACAGGAATTAATCAAATAGAACGATCGACATGAACTCTAATGTATATATATATATATATATATATATATATATATATATATATATATATATATAATATGGAATATTTATTTGGACTACTTTAAATTTAATGAAAATATTGCCCTTGTACTATTTATCCAGTAAATCAGTTGAAAAAGCGGTTCTGCAGAACTTATCTTTTTAAACGTTCCATTAAAAATCGTGAAAACTAAATATCATTGAAGCATTGTCGTTAACTGTGGTAAAATTTCTAACAGATAGACTCATATATTAAAAAGGAGCATTGAATGAGATTATGAAGTGTATCAACTCAGCTGTTTGGTAGGATTTTATAGTGCTTCAAATCAATCGAGCCTAGAAAGTTAAATTTGTGGTGCTGAACCCCATACTTGTTTTTTACGCTATGGAAGAGATTTGATATTTGATTGTAATGTTTGGAAGTCCGAGGCGCTTTCTGAAGGGATATAAACTTATTACTATAATCAAAGTTGCGATCTTGATGTTAACAACTGACCCATTAAGTACATATATTTGTCAGTATAAACTAAGAATTGTATAGTATAGAAAAGGCAATTCATCCAGTAGACCTGTTTCGTCCTTATTGAGAACTCATCACGTACTGGCCAGAATTTGCCGCGGACAAGGCTCTAAACAGGGCACGTCTGCTTCGGAATCTACTGTTCTAACCACTGAACCACACTGCTGCTCCCCACACACAACTTTTCAGTCTTATACTAACTAATGTATCTCGGTTAGTCTTTCTTCATTTTAGGTGGAGCTCTTTTTGGTATTCATTTAGACCCAAAACTCCAACTAACCATCCACAATCTCTCATTATTGAACTGGCACCACACTAAATGGGGAAGTGGTATTAAAATGAATTTTTATATAATTAAACGAACTTTGGTTACGCGGACGATGATAATTATTATAATCAAGGTTGCGATCTTGTTGTTGTACACCTGACCCATTAATTGCTTACATATGTCAGTATAAACTAAGAATTGTATAGTGTAGAAAAGGCAATTCATCCAGTACAGTCAGGTGTTTATATCAAGATCGCAACCTTGATTATAATAATTGTTATCACCACCCGTGCAACCAATGTTCGTTTAATTATATATTGATTCGATATCCCAGTTGTAGAGATACAGAACTTCCCATATAACAATTGATAAATATTAAATTTTTGACGTTTGAAGTTTCAGCAGCTTTATAAAAAAATATTTTTTCTGTAACTTTCTTTGTTTAAAATAAGAAAACTTCTTGTTTAGGATGTTAAATTGTTTTAAAAATTCAATTTTTGAGTTTTTGCGCTGGTTTCGGTATCGCTGTTGTCGCTTGGGTGCGCTGCTTGTATAAATTACCCGCTTCTTGAGACAAATATGATTGTACATCACTCTAATAAAAAAATCTTTCCAACGTGAATTTTATAGCAATTATTACAACGACTAGCATGTCAATTGTGTCTTTAAGTATTTTTATATTAGTTCTTTTTCTAGGGTTTCTACCGGAATTTGGCGAGACGGCGAGCAATTACACACCCAGATCTGATCAATAAGTTTTTAATAAATCATAATTTGATTCGATAGACAAAACCTAGAAATGTGACGACACAGAATACTTATCGAGAGCCCCAAGAATGTTGGCCAAAAGGAGTGCACTGAAATGATTGGGGAATTTGGTTGCGATTATCTTAATTATTTTGCGAATGCTGAGGAACCATCTAATTCCTTTGAGCTTATAGTGGAGGAGCTTCAAAGAAGGTATCAACCCGTAAGAACAGCACGAATGTGGGATATATTAGGTCAGGAAAAAATTGGATGTCAACTTCCATATGAACGTTACAGTAGACTAAATGCGAAATCTTTTGTGCTTGATATCTTGTAAGAGGTAGTTAACAGAGAACGAAGTTAATGGCCTACAACGAGAGATGATTAATATTAAACATAAAGTCAAAATGATTGGTAGGAGAAGGTGACATTCTTGGAGTCTACGCGCGAATCTCAAGCGACGGGGAAATGAGCCGTGTCATAGCGGTGAGGGATCACGCAAGTCGTACATTTCATAACGTATGCATGCCGGAGCACTGAAAATGCCAAGGTAAGGGATGTGTCTTTCCGCGAATGGGTGGGCCTCGATGAGGAGGCAACTATTGTTCGGTAGAAAAGAAAAGCCCTCCGAAAAAAGCGGAGAACTTCCACTAGTGGGAGTCGTATTGGGATATATTTTGGAAGGCTCCAAAGCGTACCTGTTAAAGATATATTTAAATCGTTGAAGTCAGGCTCAGAAATTTCGATGAAAGATAGGCATTCAATTTGATAAGACAGTAAGATTCTGCTTAGACGGGGATCTCGAAGAAGCTGCTGGTTATGAAATGAATATGTTCGTCATTCTGGACTAATTAAGTTGATTTAAATTCTTAATCGACACAGGCGCCGAAATGAACATAGTTAGATTCGATATGGTGGAAATTGATTGTCCCTCATTCAATTAGCAATTAATGGCATTAAGGAGTCGAAGATGACATTAAGGCAGAAATCGTCAATGAAATTTTGTAAACCATTTCAGCCTAGTATTAAATCCAGAGACCCAGATTTTTAGACAAGGCGCAAGATCAATGTCGTATATTGGGACTAGGAAATCAGTGATTATTTGAGTTCGTCTATCCCGGAACGTCATTGTTAAAGACTTGGCGGATGTCTAGAAAAATCTGGCAACGTTTTAATCAATCAGTGCCAAGTACAACGGCCTGGCATCAGGAATAGATAGCCTTATCGATTTGGCGTGACCATTAGTACAACATAACCAAGAAATCTCTGCTGAAGATTTCAAGTGAATGAAGGAAGAAGAAATTTTTAGACTAATTAACTGTCGCGTAAAATAGTTCAAAACTGAGAATTAGCACAAATGAACAATCCAAATGACCTATAGGAGTTAGAAAATGTGTCCATTAAAATTAATTAAAATGTTTATAAATAATTTCCTCTATAAAATAATTGTATAAAACACCAGCGGGAAAACCATGCTTTAAAATTAGTTGTTACTTTATTTTTTATGGAGAGTTTTGGACCAGTCTTCATTTCCAGTTTTTATAATGACTAAATTCTTTTTCATTCTTTGTAAAAATGATTGAAATTTTCGTTCCCTTTAGTAGATATGCAGTTCTATTTACAATTCGGAATACCGATAGCAATTAGGCCTACCACATCTGGGCTTGATTGGAGGATGAATGCATCGTATATTTAGGAACATATAAAAACAACCTAACTGTGCTTCAAACTAATTAAACCTATCTAATAACACTACTAGAAGACTGCACACTCGACTTATTCCCTTAGTACACCTACATTCGGACTTCTCAATACGCAGTCAATTGGGCTTTGATACATAAAATTGCATATCCTGCTGCGCCACTGCGCTATATGGTTGTAAACACATTATAATATGTCCAAACTTCACCTGCTCAATAATAATCCATGCGTGGTTGGATAATAACATACTGAGCTTGCCAATATTGAGCCTGTACCAACTGGATTCCGAACCACGTAACTGTGCGTATATATAGTTTAAGTATCCATTTGTGGTATCAGTCACATTAGCGACCAGAAAAGTAACTTGAAGATTTTCTTCCCTAATATCCAAAATCAATCCCTTTTCCTCTAGACTCACATAGAACTATCATGCGCGGACCATAGTTATTAATCAAATGTGGTCCGATATATTTTCATTTATCTAAAATGCCATGATCATACCTGCGTCGACTTCCATTAGAAAATTGATTACTTGAACAAATTCAAAACGGAAAATTGTTTGGTCTTAACTCTACTGATTTTTTTTACATATTTCCATAAACGTAATTGTCCAAATGCTGGATACTTTTGTGATCCCAGGCTTTATTAAAATGCTCGATATAGAAATTGGCAAATACTTTAGCTTATCATTCCATGGAATACTGTAGACTGAACAAACGTTAACTTTGCCTAAGCTCCTACAAACGATCTGAATGACATAATGATTTTGTATTTCTGAACTTTATATGCTTTTCACGTTTTGAAAACTATCTTACTGTACATGATTTCAATGTGATCGTTGGCTTCCGTAGATCTCCATGTAGACAGGCCTCTGGTGCACTAGCCAGATTTTGTAGACCTATCCACTATCGAGTCCATGGTGCGGTCACCAAATTTTTTAGAGGCTCGTGTCCTCTATGTACTATCTAGAGCCTCTGAGATACACATCTGAGTATAAGAACTCTCTAGATCAATCGTAATTTTAATGGTCCATCGCGGATGAAATTCCAGACTGGTCAGCTGAACCCATCATACCAATTTATTTGTGTCCACTTATCTCGCTCTAATTGTGACTAGTATCCATGTCAATACAAGAAATAGGTTCCGCAAAATATTTCGTAATTGGTATATCGGAAAGATTCTGCGCAATGAACATAGAAAATAATTGCATATCTTCAATGCCGAAACAGACCGAAATACTTTTAAATACTGTTCGTTGCGAAGAACTAATATGTAGGTAAGTATGTATTAGATGTTGCGAACCTAATAACAAATTAGTTCAGTTATGACCAGAAGGATAAACCAAAGACGGCATAAACGGAAAGTATAATCTCATGCACATTCGTTTCGTGCTTACTGGCGACTCATCAATAGGAGCCGGCATTACGCCCTTTAACCACTATATATTTGGGTGAAGAATGTGGGATAATAGGACGGTACATAGGACCGAAATATTTGCCTTCCTTGGCGTTCGAATTCCTGCATTTAATTAAAGGTATAATTTAACATAGATTAATTTTAATGGAATCAACTTGTATTATCATTTAGACGTTATTAAAATTTAGATCTGGCGGGCTAACCTTGCTCTCACAAGCAAAGACTGCAAATCAGAACAAAAATACGAAAACTGAAAATTTGCACAATCGAAAAACAATATTCCACAAAAGAAATAGAACCATGTATGTTCCAAAAATTGATAATAATTTTTTTAAATAATTTCCTCTATAGAATATTTGTGTAAAAAATACGTAAAATTCAAGCATAAAAAGTTAATTGTTAATTCATTCTTATATTTGTTATGACTGACCTACCCAACATTACTTCGCCTACGAAAAATGGAAATAATCTACCTTGAGAGGTTAAAATTAGTGCTGGTTGGCATAATTTAAATCCAGCTTGGCAACTGGTTGATTATCAGGTCAAAGATGAAAAAATAATATATTTTAATGTTTTGATGCTATACTGGTGTATAAAAATTAACTTTTTCATCAGTGATATGATGTCAAATAATCAATGGTTATTGCTACAAAACGATTTTGGACGTAGAAGTCCGTCACGCTGCATAAAAATAATGAAACGGCTGTTACAAATTTCAAGAGTCTCAGCATCTTAACTCAAATTGTGCCGCGATAGTCCATGCCTCGTTTGTGTAACTCTCTCCTAAGCAATAATTGATTGCCCGGGGGTGGTAACAATTCTTTAAATCAAGATTGCGAGCTTGAAGTAAACACCAATCCCATTTTGTGTAACCAGTCATCGAACAACATGACAAAACTACCGCCAGTCGCAACGCACTGACGCGTTTCAACCTTCCATGATCATCATCAGAGTGCGACGGCAAACTGGCTAGCGAGGATCAAACCGCATTGCATATATATGGAAAGCAAAATTAGATATGCGGCTCTCTCCTCTAGTAGTCTTGCAAACATTTAACTTGATTTTCCATATATATGCAATGCGGTTTGATTCTCGCTAGTAAGTTTGCTATCGTACTCTGATGATGATCATGGAAGGTCGAAAGACGTCAGTGCGTTGCGACTGGCTGTAGTTTTTTGTTATTTTGTTCGACGACTAGTTAAATACAATGGGATTGGTGTTTACTTCAAGCTCGCAAACTTGATTTAAAGCTACATAGTTATTTATGAGAAGAAATGTATTGAGACGACTGGATACTTTATATTCCTGTTGTACTGGTAGATAACATTAATGAGACATGCGAAAACATAAAATTAGGTAATTGGTGAAGTTGCTATGTATATGATTATTGTCGATATTATTATATGATCATATGAATAATTATTGTCGCTAAAAGATTCGTTAACTCTAAATGAATTCTCATAACACTAAACAAACTTTGGCTCAAACATGATGCAATCTCTTTTACCTATAAATGATTGAAATTGATTAAAAACAATTTTTAAAACTAAGTATACACAAACCTTGCTGCTGAAACGATAGAATTCCAAAGAAGTTCACGTTATTTATATAACACTGTTAGCTGAAAACAATTTGTGATACCGCGTGAGCCAACTTAGATAATAGGATATAAAAAATGTGCATCCATACGCGCATATTATATTGTGATGTAAAATTGCGTGCAAGTTGCGCCCAGTAATGAAAAAAAATCTTGCAATACAAAGAAAAATATTTTTATAATGTAAATTTTGAAATTTCCTATCAAATATACATTATACGAAGTTACGATTTTGGTGGGTTCGCTGGCTTGTGGGAAGAGGAACGCATGTAAAAGGTAATATATTTAAACGAAATTTAGTTGCGCGGGAGGTGATAACACTTAATATAATCAAGTTTGCGAACTCGGTATAAAAAAACTGACCCATTAATTACTTACATATGTCAGTATAAACTAAGAATTGCATAGTGTGGAAAAGACAATTCATCCACTAGACTGGTTTTGTCCTTATGGGAAACTTATCACGAACTGGCCGGAATTACCCGCTTACGGGATACGAACCTGGACACGTCTACTTCGTAACCTTGTGCTCTAACAAGTGAGCCAGCCTGACGCACACTACACACAATTTCCAGTTATAAAATAACTAATGTAACTTGGTTAGTCCTTTTCTTTTATGTAGAGCTCATTACTGCGCAGATACCACACTGCATGCGGAAGAGATATTGAAATGAAAATTTATAAAATTAAACGACCATTAGTTGCGCGGGCAGTGATAACATTTTTTATAATCAAGTTTGCGAACGTGATATAAACATCTGATTCATTGAGTACGTTTGTCAGTATAAACTAAGCATTGTATTGTGTAGAAAAGGTAATTCATCCAGTCGACTGGTTTCTTCCTTGTTGGGAACAAATCACGTACTGGCCAGAATTTCTCACGGACTGTGCTCAAACTTGGGCACTTCTGCTTTGGAATCCCTTGCTGTAAAATGTCAGCCAGCCTGACTCACTCTACACACAATTTCTAGTCATAAACTAACTAATGTATCTCGGTTAGTTTTTTTAATCTTAGTTCGAGCTCAGATGGCATCCATTTAGAACCAAAGGTACAACTAACCATCCCTAATCTGTCATTACTGAACAGATACTACTTTGCATGCCGAAGTGGTATTGGAATGGACATTTGTATAATTAAACGACCATTAGTCGCGCGGGCGGTGATAGTATTTTCTATAATCAAGGTTGCGAACTTGATATAAACATTTGACGAACTGAGTATATTTGTCAGGATAAACTAAGAATTGTGTAGTGTAGAAAAGGCTATTCATCCAGTAGACCGATTTCGTCCCTATTGGGAACTCATCACGTACTGGCCGGTAGGTCACACGGACAGGGCTCGAACATGCGCAAGTCTGCTTCGAAATATTGTGCTCTAACAAGTGAGCCAGCCGGACGCACACTACTCACAATTTTGCAGTCATAAACTAACTAATGTAACTCGGTTAGTCTTTTTCTTTTAGGTCGAGCTCATATGGCATCCATTTAGACCCAAAATTCCACCTAACAATTCCTAATCTGTCATTACTGAACATATACCGCGTTATATATCGAAGTGGTATTTAAATGGACATTTATATAATTAAACGTACATTGGTTGCGCGGGCGGTGATAACATTTTTTATAATCAAGGTTGCGAACGTGATATAATCATTTGACCAATCGAGTATATTTTTCGGTATAAATTCAAAATTGCATAGCGTAGAAAAGGCAATTCGTCCTCGCTACTGAGTTTGCCATCGTACTCTCATGATGAATATGTAACGCGTCAGTGATTGCGACTGGTGGTAGTTTTGCTACGTTGTTCGAAATCTGGCGAAATACAATAAGATTGGTGTTTACTTCAATCTCGCAAACTTTTTTTAAAGAAATTTGACCACCACCCGCGCAATTAATTTTTGTTTGATCCACGGTAATCAGTTTGCCGTCGTATCCTGTTGATGATTATGGAAGGTCGAAACGCGTCAGTGCTTGCGATGTTGTTCGTAGTTGGTTAAATACAACTTGATTGATGTTAACTTCAAGCTTGCAAACTTGTTTTAAAGAAGTTTTACCACAACCCGCGAAATCAATAATTATTTAATTCATCAAGTAAACGGGCTTCGTCTTTATTGGGAACTCATCACATACTGGCCAGAATATCCTGCGAGCAGCTCTCGAACCTGTGCACGTCTGCCTCGGAATTTGATGCTCTAATAACTGAGCCCACCTGCCACACACCACACAATTTTCTGTTCTATACTAACTAATGTAGCATGTTTAGTCTTTTTCTTTTAGGTGGAGCTCCTCTGGCATCCTTTAGAACCAATGTTCCAAATAATCATTTGCAGTCTGTCATTACTGGTCAGACACCACACTTCATGTGGAAGTGGTATTGAAATGAACATTTATATAATTAAACGAACATTGTTTACGCGGGCGGTGATAACATTTGCTATAATGAAGGTTGCGAACTTGATTTAAACACCTGTCCCATTGAGTAAATTTTCAGTATTAACTAAGAATTGTATAGTGTAGAAAATGCAATTCATCAAGTAGACCAGTCTTGGTCCATATTGGGAACTCATCACGTAATGGCCAGAATTTCCCGTGGACAGGGTTCGAACCTGGGTACGTCTGCTTTGGAACCAATGTTCGTTTAATTATTCATTTTATTACCGCATCCACATGTAGTGTGGTGCCTGTTCAGCTCTACCTAGGAAAAAAATTCTACCCGAGTTATAAGAAAAAAGTTAGATGCGTTAATTGTATTTATAGATATCTCAAAAGCGTTTGACTTTGAATATTGATCAGAATATTTTTAGATTACTTAGGTATTATTTACATACTCGAAAAATGAGTATTCAAGTAAACGCTTTGATATCAAAATCAAAAAGAATAACAAGTAGTATTCCACAGGGATCAAGTTTGGATCCAATTTTATTTAAAATCGTCTTTTCACATTTGGAAACTAAGATCTTTAACGGTCGAGATTGCAAATTCGCTGATGATTTAAAAATTGATCCAAAAAATGTCGAATTCTCCAAAAATAATGTGACACTAGGTTTGTATGATTTAAGTAGATATTTGATAACACTAGGGCTGAGAATAAACAGTAAAAAGACAAGCGCTTTTAAAATAGGTAACAGAACAGCATTTAATTATGTTTATTTTCATGATACTTTGATTAATGATGCATTTGAGATTAAATTTATGCAAGAAATTAAGGATTTAGGCATAAGTATTCAATGTACAGTTCCAGCTGAGAGACATATTGAAAGGATAGTAGGCAGTGCCAAGAACAGATGGGCACTAATAAATAGAAATATCTTATCGAATGAAATAAAATTTAAAATGTTTATAATATGGATTAGACCGATACTAGAATATGCTGCCGCTACTTGGAATCCATTAAAAAGGGTTTGTCCAATAAGATAGAAGCTGTACAAAGAAAAGTTGTGAAACAAATTAGTCCTATCTCCTGCACTATATACGCCACTAGATTACAGTTTGTATCACTGCAAACTTTATGGTTTCGGAGGATGTGCTATTGCATAAAAGTTTTCCATTTGAACCAGTGGACTGGTGCCTATATGAATCCGATAAGAAAGAGTCATGAAGTTGGAACTAGATCTGGACATTTGGCAATATCTCCTCCTTTGGTGGGGAATGTTGCGAGCAAGTTATTCTCTTTTTTCGAAAATCTACAAAATTTATAATCAATTGCCAAAGGGGCTTAGAGAAACGCCTCCATCTAAGAAGTCTTTTAAATTTTTATCTACTAAACTAGAAAAAGTCTACAATCATGCTGATATTTTAAATTTTGTTTACGATAATACTTTCTCATGGTTGAATAAAAGACAAGGATAATTGTTATCAGCAGCATAACTTCTTGAGATTTTAATCTCCAAGTGTTGTATTATTAAAATTGAAATGTTATTCATTATATCATCATGTTAGTCAACAATACATACAATCAATTGCTAGTCATGATTCCCATTTTTTTGCATAATGTTACACTCGAGTTATACCATAATATTTCCTATTTTTAATGAAGAATCTATCACTATTTACAGCCGAACTTTCTGATGTTGATATATTGTACAGTACAACTAGTGAGATTTACTTATCTACATGAGTCTAATGGACATATTTATGTGATGCGATATCTTTTTTACATTGTACAATTTGCAATATTATTATTTGATGGAACATGTGTGGTTTGAATCCAAATAAAATATTCTATTCTATTCTATTCTTTTCTACCTTGACCAATGAGTCGAATTTCTCCAAGAAATTGGTGCTATAATCAAAAAAATTATGCTTATAATTATCGAATTTATCTGCATCCTTTGGAGAATTTACCAAACAGATGTCAATTTGCTTCCTTAGATGACCATAATCAACAACTAGACAGTTTCTGTTCTTCAGGTATAATTTTTCAAACACCTACATCTTCAGTTTATTTTGACTCTTTCCACCCACGCAGAATATGCCAAATAGACAGCAAAAATGACAATGTCATTCACAATGTCCAGCCTACTTGTTTGTATGCCCCGTTCAAACAACCCAATGAACTTCTGCATCTTCTCTATTTAAGAACTGGCAAAGAATTCATCGTAGACTCAGGTGAAGAAGTATCGATTCTCAAGGGTGATTTCATGGCCACGATATCTCTAGGAATTTTAATTGCAACAGCCACAAAGAAGCCCATATCTACTTATGGCTTCCGGCATCGCGCACTCAACATAGATTTACGGCGTGAATTTACTGACAATCTTATCGTCGCCAAGGTCTCACACAACACATCGGGCCTTGATTTCCTGTTGAAATATCGGCTCATTTTTTATCTTGCCAATCAAAAGATCATTCACTCCTCCACCGGACTTGAGCAAAGCTTTTTGGCATTTGCCTCCAAGCATTTGGAGTTATAGGTCATTCAGCAAACTCCAGTGCATCATTCAGCAAAGATATCAACAGCTCTTCGAGAACAAAAGTCGCTTTTCGATCTCAGCAAGTCCGAGTTACGAGACTCAAACACAATGCATCATATCATCTCAGCAGGAAAACCTATTACACTCAAAAAGCGACCGTAAGCCGCTGCTAATCTGACAGTTTCCCACGAAGAATTTTCATTACTATTGGAAATAGGATTCATCAGACCATCTAAAATTTCACGGGCATCACCACTACATTTAGTCTCCAACAACGCGCGCGGTTTGAAATGGCTCCAATTTTGTCGCATTCTGATATTGAAAAAAATTTTATGGATCTTCAGAACTCAGTGAAGGTGTTGAAAGAAGAAAACAACTATTTAAAAATAGTTTCCAAATTGAAGAATGAGGCTGTAGTGACTGCGACGAAATTGGAACAGGTGGTTAAAAATAATGAGACTTTAAGTGCGCGTATAGTTGAACTGAATGACGCGTTAAACATTAAGTTAGACAAAATACAAATTGATGTTCAGCCATGGATTGAATTGGCTGATATAACAGTGGAAGGCGACACGCCTGTTAAAAATAAATCATCTGGCGAAGAAATATTGAATATATTGGCGAATGAAGTTTCAGCGCGAAACAGCAAACAATATCAACTAGTTTTATTTAATCTTGATGGAAATGCTGATGTAAATGACGTCCAGAAATTAAATAAGTTAATAAAAGAAGAGACGCATGCGGATATTGCAAAATGCTTTAGGGAGGGAAAACGATCAGATCGTCCAAGGCCAGTTATTGTAAAATTATCAAAACGGCCAACAAATATGCAGATTGAATCCATCAATAAAAAGAAAGATGAGAGTCTGAGTTTTCGCAGCATATTTATTGGTCGGGACAAAACGTTTCTCCAATGGAAGTTGGCTAAAGCAAAAAAATTAATAAACAACCAGGAACGAAAGCAGCCAACCCCTGATCAAGCAACCACTCAGACTGCAACATCAAAAAACGATGTATAGAATAGAATAGAATATAATATCTTTATTTGGATTCAAACCACACATATTCCATCAAATAATAAAATTGGAAATTGTACAATATATAAAAAAGAAATCATCACATCACAATAAATGTGCAATTAATATCATATAGATAGGTATATCTCGCTAGTTGTACAATACGATATATCAATATCAGAAAGTTCGACTGAAAAGAATAATATATACATTATCAAATTAGGAAAAATTAATGTATAATTCGAGTGTAACATTATGCAAAAATTGAGAACCATGACTAGTAATTGATTGTATGTAATGTTAACTAATTAGAAGAAATAGTGCATAACATTTCAATTATAACAATACAAAACTTGGAAATAAAAATCTTTAGAAAATCTGTTTTCGATAACAATTATCCTTGTCTTTTATTCAACCATGAGAAAGTATTATCATAATCAAAAGAATAACAAATATCAGCAGAATTGCACACTTTTTTAAGTTCAGTAGATAAAGTTTTAAAAGACATCTTAGATGGAGGCATTTCTCTAAGCCCCTTCGGCAATTGGTTATAAATTTTGTAGATTTTTGAGAAAGAGAATAACTTGCTCGCTACATTCCCCACCAAAGGAGGAGATATTGCCAAATGTCCAGATCTAGTTCCAACTTCATGACTCTTTCTTATCGGAGTCATATAGGCACCAGTCCACTGGTTTAAATGGAAAACTTTTATACAATAACACATCCTCCGAAACCACAGTGATTGCAATGACACAAACTGTAATCTAGAGGCGTATATAGTGCAAGAAATAGGACTATTATGTTTCACAACCTTTCTTTGTACAGCTTCTATATTATTAGACAAACCCTTTTTAAATGGATTCCAAATAGCGACAGCATATTCTAGTACCGGTCTAATCCATATTATATACATTTGAAGTTTTATATCATTTGATAAGATATTTCGATTTATTAGTGCCCATCTTTTCTTGGCACTGCCTACTATAATTTCAATATGTCTCTCAGCAGAAGCTGTACATTGAATAGTTATGCTAAAATCCTTAATTTCTTGCATAGGTTTAACCTCAAAAACATCATTAATTACATCATCATGAAAATAAACATAATTAAAGTTTGTTCTGTTCCCAATTTTTAAAGCTTTCGTCTTTTTATTGTTTATTCTCAGCCCTAGTGTAATCAAATATTTACTCAAATCATACAAATCTAATGTCACATTGTTTTTGGAGAATTCGACATTCTTCGGATCATTTGGGAAGATTATTTTTAAATCATCAGCGAATTTGCAAACTCGACCGTTAAGGATCTTAGTTTCCAAATTTGCAAATACAATTTTAAATAAAATTGGCCCCAAGTTTGATCCCTGTGGAACTCCACTCGTTACTCGTTTCGATTTTGATATCAAATCGTTTACTTGAATACTCATTCGTCGATTATATAAATAGTATTTAAGTAATCTAAATATATCCGGATCAATATTCAACAAACTAATCGCATTCAAAATAGCATCAAAAGATATAGAGTCGAAAGCTTTTGAGATATCTATAAATACACTTAATGCATCTAACTTATTCTAGTCTAATTTAATTACATGTTTCCACATGGAAAGCTTATTAGTAGTTGTCGATCTACCTTTCGTAAAACCATATTGACTTAAGTCAAAATCAGCCGGTAACATACGTTCTAAATGATCAAGTATCAATCGTTCTATTATCTTCAAAAACGAAGGGATATTAGAGATTAATCTATAATCACTGGCGCACGTTGGCTTACTTACTTTTGGCAACGGCCTAGCTACTATCGTTAGTATATCGATTGGAAATTTCCCATTCTTCAAAATTCTATTTATAAAGTTGCAGAGCACATTCCTAAATGTTAAGGGTAATTGAAGCAGATTATCAATCGAAATACCAAGGTGATCTTTTTGTTTTTTTGATTTGATTTTTAAAATCAATTTTATCAATTCGTCACTGTCAATAACAAGTCCTGGTTCCTGGTCTCCAAAGGGTCAGATAGTTCTATAAAATTTCTTTCATTCTGTGGATTGCATATCAAATTGCCAAATATTTCATCCAATTCACAGAGAAATCCATATTCAGTTTTATCCACAGGTAGTATATGCTTTAACTTTTCCTTGTATTTACTGTAATCTGTGAGCAGTTTGAATCCTAATCTAGGATTACTCTTCATTTTAGCCAAAATAATTCGTTCTGATCTTTGACGAATTATTAGCAGTGACAAATTAATTTCGTTATCAATGGAATCTAACCTCATTTGTTTAATACTATTAATAAGACTACACTTTATTATATAATCTCTTTTAATTCTTAGTTTACACAATTTCCTATTGATTCGTTTCGTTATAATGTCCGTAAACGTAGATGCCTTAAATAAAATAGATAATAACGATGAAACAGAAGAAACAAATTCATCAGTATTCAAGAAATAAAAACTCTCATAATCAATCTGTATACTTAATTCTCTAAAAAAATTCCAGTTGATTCTGGAACAGTGCACGTGTGCATTTTCAAAACTTAGTTTCTGTGTTATGCCACTCAAGATGTTCCATTGTAAAATAATTTGTTTGTGATCCAATTCTTTGAAATAATTGACAACATCATAACTGTGCGATTTTACCATTTCAATTTCTAAGTATACATGATCTAAGCATTGCGAACCTCTAGTTGATTCCTTTATAATCTGCTTGAGATCATGGTTAGAAAAAAAAATTGGTTATTTCACAGTCCTGTAACTTATTAAAGTCACCTACCACTACATTGTAGCCATGGCAGTCAAAGATAGATTGAAGAGAATTAGTAAATTTTTGATCATCAAATAAAGTAGCATACGGCGGTCTGTAAACCGCTGTTAAGATCAGATTATCAAATTGTATAGATAGGAAATCAATGATAGCATTATCATCACTAATATGTAAAATTTTCGCCTTAAATACCGATTTACAATAAATGAGTACTCCTCCACCTCTTTTATCCAGCGATCTGTCCTTTCTGAATAAAGAATATTGAGGAATATCAAATTCATGACTTTTAATATCCTTATTAAGCCAAGTTTCAGATAATATTATAAAATCAAAGTCGTTACTTAATATAAAATTAGACAGCAAAAAGTTCTTATTCTTAACACTGCGAAAGTTTGCATAAAATAAATTAAATGTAGAAATCGACTTATCTAAACAAGTGTCGACTATTACTGATTCAACCTTATTGGCTTCTTTACTATTCGTTTTCCGGGCCTCGAAGCCATACTTCCTCTCCCCCCGCTGTCCACGACATTTACTAACGATACTTCGTTTTTTGATTTCGTATCTTCTCTTGTTAAATTTCTTGTAATGTCGTAGTCAGAAGTAGGTGGACTCCACTCCTGGTTGTTCTTTAGCTTTTTGCTTTTGCCAACTTTCGTTGGAGAAATGTTTTATCACGACCAATATGTATGCTATTAAAACTCGGACTCTCACTTTTCCTTTTATTGATGGCCTCAATCTGTATATTTGTTGGCCTCTTTGTTAACTTTATTACCACCGGCCTAGGACGATTGGATCTCTTTCCAACTCTAAAACATTTAGCAATGTCAGCATGCGTCTCATCCTTTATGAGGATATTTAATTTCTCGACATCATTCACATCAGCATTCTCATCAAGATTAAATAAAAGTAGCTGTTCTTGTTTACATTACTAAATGTTTTGGACAGTGGGGGCGAAGAAGAATGGCCTCAAAACCCGAGAAACGAATAATAAAGAAGCCAACAAAGTCTGAATCAGTAAAAGTCGATTATTGTTTAGATAAGCCGTGTTCATATTTACTTTATTTTGCATGCTAACTTGCGAAGTGTGTAGGAACAAAAACCTTTTGCTTTGTAATTTATAATAAATGATTTTGATTTTATAATATTATCTGAAACCTGGCTTAATAAGGATATTGAAAGTCATGAATTTGATATTCCTCACTATTCTTTATTTAGAAAAGACAGACTCGCTGGATAAAGAGTATGAAGAGTACTCATTTATAGTAAATCAGTATTAAAGGCGAAAATTTTGGCATAATAGTGAAACTAATGCTATCATTGATTTTTTATCTATACAAATTGATAAATTGATTTTAAATGCCGATTTACAGACTGCCGTATGCTACTTATATGATGATCAAACATTTTACCAATTCTTTTCAAGCTATTTTGACTGGCTGCTATAACGTAGTGGTAGGTGACTTTAATAAGTTACATGACTGTGAAATAATCAATTTTTCTAATCATGATCTCAAGCGCAGATTATAAATGAATCAACTAGAGGTTCGCAATGCTTAGATCATGTATATTTATAAATTGGAAATGGTGAAATCACAGAGTTATGATGTTATGCAACTATTTCAAAGAATTGGATCTAAAACAAATTATTTTACAGTGGAACATCTTGAGTAGCAAAGCTACAGAAACTTAATTTTGAAAATGCACACGTGCACTGTTCCAGAATCAACTGGAATATTTTAGAGAATTAAGCTTACTGATGATTATGCAAGTTTTTATTTCTTGAACACTGACGAGTTTGTTTCTTCTGTTTCATCGTTATTATCTATTTTATTTCAAGCATCTACGTTTACGGACATTAAACCGAAACGAATTAACAGGAAATTGTGTAAACTAAGAATTAAACGAGATAATATAATAAAGTGTAGTCTTATCAATAGTATTAAACAAATGAGGTTAGATCTCACTGATAACGAAATTAATTTATCACTTCTGATAATCCGTCAAAGATCAGAACGAATTATTTTGGCCAAAATGAAGAGTAATCCTAGACTAGGATACAAACTCCTCACAGATTACAGTAAATGGGAAAATTAAAGTTATATTACCTGTGGATAAAACTGAGTACTGAATTTCTCTGTGAATTGGATGAAGTATTTGGCAATTTGATATGTAATCCACAGAATGAAAGTACTTGCGTGAACTACTTGATTCTTCGTGAGACCAGGAACCGGACTTGTTATTGGCAGTGATGCTTCGATAAAATTATGTTAAAAATCAAATCAAAATCAAAAAAAGATCACCTTGGTATTTCGATTGATAACCTGCTTCAATTACCTTTAAATTTTATGAATGCGCTCTGCAACTTTATAATAGAATTTTTAAGAATGGGAAATTACCAATCGATATACTAACGATAGTAGCTAAACTGTTGCATAAAGCTATTGCATAAAAGCTTTCCATTCGAACCAGTGGACTGGTGCCTATATGAATCCAATAAAAAAGAGTCATGAAATTGGAACTAGGTCTTGTCATTTTGCAATATCTCCACCATTGGTGGGGAATGTTGCGAGCAAGCTATTCTCTTTTTCAAAAATTTACAAAATTTACAATCAATTGCCAAAGGGGCTTAGAGAAACGCCTCCAACTAAAATGTCTTTTAAATTTTTATCTACCGAACTAGAAAAAGTCTACAATCCTGCTGATATTTTTTATTTTGATTATGATAATACTTTCTCATGGTTGAATTAAAGACAAGGATAATTGTTATCGGAAACAGAATTTCTTGAGATTTTAATTTGCAAGTTTTTTATTATTTAAATTGAAATGTTATGCATTATATTGTAGGAGTATTTTGCGGTGTTTCTATCTCCCTACATAGAATTGGTAGCTGCTGTTGAGATCCGTGCTTATGGTCAATCCCCGGCCTTTTCTCGATGGGTGGTATGAGAAGGCTAATTCGAATGATCACATATGTATTGTACAAAATTTTGCCTGGAAAATTCAGAGTTAGTCCATATTGACCGTGCTCTAGACGGCAACAATGCAAAATATTGTTAACACAATTGAATGTCTTATACACAAGTCACATTTAAACAAAATTTTCCATGCTCTAGACGGCAACAGAGCGAAATACTGTTAACAAAGTTGAATGTCTTATACACAAGTCACAGTTAAACAAATTGTCCGTGCTCTAGACGGCAGCAAAACGATATGCCGTTAACACAAATAATGTACACACTGGGCTGAAACGTCTGAATTGTGATGAATACATGTAACCGATTGAAAATATATGATGATATAAATAACGGCACACAAATTGGCGAAATTTGTCACTGATGATGGATAGAATAAAATCGTGTAAAAATTTCAATGATAAACTTCACAAATAATTAATCCACTGTTTGCTATGGTTTTAACTTATTTAATTATAATAATCCATTGTACTCTGAAATTCTAATACATAGAAATAGATGCAAACAGTAAATCACTTGTATAAACTGCAAATAATCCAACGAAGAAAGTAATTGCACTATGACACTATAATCCACCGCATGTATTGCGCGCGGGTGACTGAATTTAATAAACACAACCCTATTGTAAACGCCCCGGCTTCAAGTAAATGCCGTACGACGTTACAAACTCGGTTAAGGTGCTCTGAATAGAGATTAGTTACTGATATGGGGGCCCTTAAGAGGGCCTTGGCGGCGTTCGCGTAAGTTATATATATGTAAGTTGATGTTCTGTTCCTTGGGTGGACTCTGGTTGTGGTTCCTGCTGTTGTTATCATGTGTGGACAACTTGGTTGAAGTTCTGCATTAATTGGCTCGTCTTGCTGGCTGAAGTGCAACACGGTGAGTCACGAATGTTGCCAATTGTTGGTGAAACAAATCAATATCCAGCGTAGGTATTGACAGCCGACAGCACGCACATGTGTAACACGAGGCAGAACGCAGATACGACCAACTGACTTGCATGGTAAATTACCGTGCTTAAATAGCATGCAATATGTGTACTTGCATACTATTGGTTAAACGTGGTTAAACGTGGTTAAACGGCAATTTTGCTTTTTTCTCATTGGTGCAACGTAAATAAATTTGAATTTAATTTACGCAATATGTCGGCGATTGATTTGTGTCGTTACAACACTTTCCTCTCTGAAAAAAAAGAAAAAATATTCCTCTCTGCGAGGCTAGATAAGAAATGCATGACAGAGTTCGAACCAAGTTAAGCAAAAATATGATGAACCATAAGTGCTGGGCTTAAATATGCTTGTTGGTTGCTTCAACAATGATATGATGCCAGGTAACCACTAGGAATTGCTACACAAATTGTTAGCTCTAGTGGACGGTCATAGCACGTGAGGCAAAATAGAGCAGTGTAAGTTTTTGGAGCCGCAGCGTGAAGATTTCGAGGTAAATCGCCTCTGAATTTTCCAGGTTTAAGTTAAAAAAGCAAT
>JAQBSW010005523.1:0-56646 GCA_029291075.1 Eudiplozoon nipponicum
AAACAACCTTCATACCAAGCGTAGATGCGTAACTTAAACAAACGAAGTGCATTATCAGATTTTATACAGTGCGTAAACAAATGACAGAAATAGATATTTATAATTATTCTAAATTTAAAAGTCAAACGCCCAAAACATATGATATATATAATAAAATTATAGTAAAATTTTCATTTTCTTTCCCTTATTTGGAAAACTGGTTATGCTCCAAGCGTAATTAATTAAACGAAAATTGATTGCGTGGGTGGTCATGACAATTAATTGTATCAAGTTTGCGTTCTTGACATAAACACAAATCCCACTAAGTAAACATTTGCCAGTATTATCTTAGCCTTGTGTAAGATAGAAAAATCAATTTATCCAGTAGACCAAAAACATGAATTAGAATATACTGGAAAATAGTGCGTAGCGTGCGAAACTGTGACGCAGTAGTTTGAGAAATAGAATCTGATTCAGGCGTGCCCAGGTTCGAGCATTGTCCTCGGTAAATTCTGGATATTATGTAAAAAGCTCCCAATAAGGATGAAACCGGTCTATTGTATGAACTGTCCATTCTAAATTATACAATACTTAGTTTATACTGACAAATGTATGCTTATAATAGGACTGTGATTATTTCAAAATCACAACCTTAGTTTAAATATGTGAAATTAATGTTCTCGTAAAATCAAACTTACTGAAAATATTTTTATGTTCAAAATAATTTACAAAATTATACGTAATCCCATATATTCAATGGATGATTTTTTTCGTCTTTAATGATTATAGACCTTTTATTGTATTATTTAACTTTCAATTGTTGTCTTTTTTGATAAAGATTTAAAAGTGCTTTGTTAAAATTGTTTAAACTAGTGACTCACAAAAGAGTCAAAAGAATAACCGGGACTATACAAACAACGGTATTCAGGCGGAAATAATTATAAAGGTCATATACGGCAAGTCATCTGTCAACTGTCAGAAAGCGGAGCTAAAATGGGAATAAAAACATTAATTAAAGTAATTGGTGAGCAAAACAATAAAAAAACTATGATTTTAAGGCGCATCAAGCTATGTGCCAAAAAACTAGCAAATTTAAAAAAGGCAGATTAATTAGCTAGATCATTTCCATTGACGAATTAACGTTATTTTTTTAGTAAATAGTATGAAGTTGACAAGGTACTGGGTTTAAATATATCACAATTAAATTAAGCCAAGTATTTTAACACGGCATTACTTTGCAAGCTAAGAAATTATTTCGCAACCAAGTTAGTTGTATCATTTTTTTAGTTTGATTTCCAATAATTTATTGAGTAAGTGGTGAAAAAAATCATTGAAAACAAATTATTCTATTTAAGATAAGCAGCGATTAATTATATTTTAACAATGGTCATTGCTAACAAAACTATGGCTAGTCGCGTTTACAGAATGATTTTGATCTTCGATGGATACCATCAGGCAACGACAGAAAGCTGACCATGAGGTGTATATTGGCTTTCATTTGTAACGCGATTGATAAAAATTGTAGATTTGTCATTTCTGTTATACGATTACGTAATATATAGGTCGAACAACGAGATAACAAATTCTTAGATAAAATTATCCGCTGTTGCAATTGACGAAAGTTGTTGGCAAGCCTGTGAACTTCCGAGAAATTGCCAGTGGCCTTGCAGCCATCTAAAAGTCATTTGAGGTTGCCCCTTTAGGTCTTCTGTTGACAAAGAGACGCGGAATAGAGGCGGCTCGGCCTAAGGTTATGTGACCGTTCTCATAGTTCAGCTGCAAACAATATTTTGCCCAATCACCCTAACCATATTCTGTCGACCGAGTGTTTGAGACCGCATTTCTTTCAAAACGTTTTGCTTTATATAGACATAGCTTATAAAAGACAGCCAATCATATTTAACTAAAACTTTTGACCAATCAAAACCATTTTTCTTCAAATTATTTCGAATTGCATTGATAATAAAGCGATGGATTGTACAGAATGCAATGTGATTAAAATAAATCAGATCATTCAATGGGCAGGCATGCATTTCTTGCAAAAATACAACTAATGCCACAGCTCTGTACTTAGTGAGCATTTTAAGTTTAATGAAATCAAAATATTAAGGAATATTAAGCATATATTGAAAAAAGTATTGCACGGAAGTACGACAATTCTAAATTAAAAAAGGAAGTAAATATAGAGAACATGATAATTACCATCGTTCAGTAGGGATATATAATTCAATTATTTTAAATCTCTATGTAGCGATTTTTTAGCAGATATTTCATGAGAAACAATGAGCATCTGGAGAAAATGATAAAACTCTAGTGTTTGAAAAAAATAAAACATTCAAAATGTATATATTTATGGTCAAAAATTTTTTTAATTGATTAAATTTATTCTTGAATAGATAAAATATATAATTTTGGCAAGTGATGTTATGGAAAGAAGTTTGAAGTACCTCAATATGAACATGAATAGGTTTAGGAAACGGAAATATATTTCGTAATGTTGCTGGAACCTTGTGAATTTATATGCCAAAATATAGATTCAAAAAACTTTTAAAACGACAGAAACATGTCAATTAAAATTAGGAAATTAAAAATCAATCAGTCATGTTAATCTTACGGTTCAATTGTTTCTTAATTTGGGCGAGAGTTTTTTTCGGAAGAAGTAGAGTTCTCGTGGATGATTTGCACTTCTAAATGTTTGATTATAAATCCAAATCTTGCATCGTAAAATTTGATTAAACAGGAAAGCAAATTTACAGCTAATTAGCGTATTACAGAGCAACTATTAGCGGAAATGGAAAATGCGTAGCTAGATCATGTCAGTCGTGTTTTTAGTAGAATATCAGATCGCGAAAATAATTATTTTCCAGAGGATAGTAAATTTAGTTGTTATTAGATTAAATGTAATCCTACAGTTTTAAATATCCCAAATGCCATCTAGATATGTTATGCATCCTAGATAAGAAAATGTTCTATTAGCATGTTCTTCATTAAAATACATTACAAAATACACAATTTAAAGAGAATTAATAATTTGGCGAGGCCATCATGAAATGCGCGGGAAATTGTAGAAAATATTTAGATTAATTTGGTGGAAGTGAGATAAGCGCCAATTTCATATATTAGAAGATCGTACAGCATAGAAAGAGTGCTTCCATTTTCAGAAAACAATGAGTTTAGATCTTCAATTTTGATTAGATGAGATGATGGAAAACGGATTAATTGACTTCAATTTGCATTAAAAGTTGACCTTTAAAAAGCTGAGATACTGCTGATTTCCACCTCTCTTGTTACTTATGTACAAGTTTCTCTTGTTAAAAAATAATGCTTTTACGAATGACACATATAACTATTTAAATCTATTTTTTAATAATAATAATAATACATTTATTTGGCAACAAAGGCCAACAGGCCCAAACATTGAAATAACAAATCAAAGGTAGGGTGTGTGGAGATGGATGAAATTGTGACTAGCAAAGTATTTAACCACAGGGGAGAGAAAAGTTGAGGAAGAGAAGTGCTTTCATCAACTTCATGATAGTTCGATCTGGTGAAAAAGAGAGATTCCATTTGACTATATAGGATCAACTGGAGTACAATCCATGAAGGTTACGAGCATCAACGCGGGGTAGAATATTGAAATTCTGTTGGGTAGTATTGATTGAAGCTTGTGTCTCGTGCAGGGTTCACTTTTTTCCGTTGAGCAAGGTTATGACTGATGGAATCAGTCCCCGAATCAGTGCCCGATGTAAACCGTCGGGGGGTCCAGTAGACTTTTCGAAAAGCAACAAAAAAATAAAAAGAATTAGTTGAGCAAAACGTGGCAAAGTATTCTCTATTTGGATGCGATAGAATGAAAATGAGAATAGTAATTGTATCAGGGTGTCAAGAGTGAGATATTTAAAATCAGAGGGGAAAAGTGGAAATTGGAGGCCAGCCGGAAGGGACTTCACTCTTAGAAACTAGTAACAAGAGAATAGCCTGGGGATGAAAGAAGTTTTGTGGCTAAAGAAGGAACCAATTGCGCTTCCAATCGGTCGTCTCGCATAGAAGTTTGTTAAAGAAGTACTTGTGGGCCGCCTTTTTAAATTCTTGCTAGGATAGGAGATTTATTTTCGTGGGAAGAGCGTTGAAAACACTAGTGGCTTTCGAAAAGTGATAGATTCTGTTAAATATATTGGAAGTATGGTAGGATTGGATTGAAGAGTAGCTAGAGCGTGTGGCGTAGTGGTGACTTTGGTGAGCGAAGTTAGACAGCGATTGGCAAGTTGTGATCTTATGAATAAAAGAAATGACTCGTAGTTGATAGGTAAACCAAAGCGGTAGAAGTTTGACCAGGAGTAGGCGTTCCCGATAATTTTGGCTGTGAGGAAAAACTTGCTTTAGAAATTTGGAGGAGATCTTTTCGATGTAGTACGAGAAGGTTAGAGTTAGAGGACATTAGAATTCGTTAGCGAATGAAATGACGGGTAGGACATAGACCTTGAATAGCGTGATTTGGATAGTGGGTTTGGTAGTATTGAAGCATATCAAACGTGCACATTTGAAGAGTTTGGAAGTAGTGTGTGTAAGGTGTGGGGAGAAGTCTAGAGATTTTGAAAAATAAATACCAAGGTGCTTGGCCGAATCTATTATTTCAATATCAAGGGGATAATTTGCATTTGGGAGAAAACAGAATGTGTCGGAGGAGAGTCATCAAACGAGGCATGGCGGGGTTTAGTTTGAGACTGATATTGCTTATCTGCGAATGTAGCGAGGAAAGAAGTTCCGATATAAGGGGTAAGGAAGGGTTGGGTGCTGTGGGGTTACTGAATACTATGACCATGTCGTCTGCATATTTAAACAGCTTGAAAAAGTTTTCCTCAACCTGTACCTGCGCGAGTGTAAAGTTGAAAAGAATAGGACCAAGTACGGAGCCCTGGGGAACTCCAGATCGGATAAGGGCTGGCCTCGAGTGACTATTTCTGATTTTTACAGTTGCGCATCGGTTTCGGAGATAGTAACTGATAAGATTGAGGACGTTGCCGCAGATACCGCTTCTCAACAACGCGGATTCAATTGCTGAAAATGACAAAGAATCAAAAGCCTTTGATATATCTAGGAAGAGGAGAGTACATTCATGACCTTTGGAAAAAGAGGAGTAGCAGTGATTAAGGACACTGACTAAGTTGGTGAAAGAGCAGCGACCATTCAAGAAACCATGCTGATCGTCGAGGAGTTACATGTTGTCATGAGAATTAATGAAAGGGTACATTAAGTTGCATAAGACCCCGTCGAAAATTTTAATGAAAGAAGGGACGATAGTAACTGGGCGGAGATCTTTGAATTAAGAGATCGACGAAGTGTCATTTTTTGGGATAGGAGAGATCGACGAATTAAGCCATTCCGGGGTAGTTTCGCGGCATCGGTTGATAACATCGGTAATCAGAGAGAAGAGATTCCAGCCAAGAAGTGCTATCATGCTGACCGAGACACCGTATTAATCAAATTGGTGTTTAGATATGATGTCTTTAAGTGCTTGAGCGACGGAGGCCGGTGAAACTACGAACCTGCGTAGATTCTTAGCGTCTCCGTTGTTTAACATCTCAGCAGGCGGAGTGGGAGTGGAGAAGGAGTCGAGAAGATAATTTAAATAATCGTCAGCATAGCAGGAGTCGTCCGACCGAGAGATGTTTATATATGAGTTTTTGAACATTTGTAGTAATTGGAGTTTGATGACTGCAAACTTTATCCGGGAGTTAGGAGCCGTGCGGGTGCATCTCGCTATATATAGCGCTTGTTTGTTGATAATGTGTTTAATGTGCTCATCGATACGTCGCAGTGCGAGAGCGCGAGCAAGTGATGATATGCGTAGTCTAGTGTTGTGTGCAAGGTTGTCGCGTGCCTTAAAGAAGGGCTTTCCACTGGAGGCCGGAGCGAGATCGAGGGCTGACGAGGGTGACTGACCACTCGTTGACGAAAATAGAGTGGCCAGCGTCGATTTCAGACTGGAAGTAAACATAAATGAAAAACCAAATCCAAAATCGTATTTAAATTATTACTTTGCCGTAAAACAGCCCGTAAAAATATGTTTCACAAACTATATAATTTTTTTTTAATTTCGTAAATATTTATTTGAGTTTTTTTCATCATTCTAAAAATATAAATATTCTAACAATAGGAAATCCTGCTACTGAAGAAATCTTCACGTGAAAATTATATTCTTTCTCGTTTATTTCTTACTCTAAAATATACATCAACTTAATCACTGTTTGAAGTAATGTCACAAGAGATAATTATTTAAATGAGATTTTCATAAAATAAATAAACCCCTGTCCATTTTCGTATCTGTGTAACAACCAAGCGTAGGTACAGTCACTTGAACTAATTAAGGAAAATTCATTAAAATACTTTTAGTGCAAATGAGAAAATAAATGATTTTAATAGAATAATTTTATGGAACGTGTCTAAATCTGCGATTTCATAGACATTTTTCTGAAAATACCTGCGCAATCAAAGGGTTTTTTATGTCTGGTAAGTTTATATCTTAGAACATATAAGAGTAAACACTTTCATTTAAAATACAGTTATATTTTAAGTTTCATCTGACAATCAATTAAAATTCATTAAAAGAAATTAAGATTTTAGAAGAGGAAACACGTTTAATTCAAGATGTCAAATGAGTTACAACTTGTGCATTTAGATAGCTTCCTGGGAAAATACTTAAGGCAAATATTTACGTATCACCAAACGTGATGGTAGGTAAAAACAGGTAATTCAATAAAATAAAGCCCTCTGATTGAATTAAACGACAAATGAAAACCAAAAAAGATGATATATGTCATACATGAATATAATTGCTTACGTAAGAGTTATTAAAAATTAATTCCGATAAAATAAAATTTTAACAAAAGGATAATAAACATGAAAATGTAAGGAATGATATAAATAATTACACTTTTGGATGTCAAAAAGCATAATCTTGATTCTTATAATTACAATTTGCAATGCCCGTGTCGAGGCAATTCAAAGTAGAGCTTAAAATATTCCGAAAAGTTATTATTTATGTGTTTGTTAAAAATCAGACATTCTAGACTACATATAATATGAGCTTAATCCAAGGAAATCCGTTCTTTTTTTTAAAACCTTCAGCAAAATTACTTCATATATGAGCTTTAAGACCAAAAGATTTAGTGTGAATTCATTCAGAACCATATCGTTAATTGTTCTAGTTCGCTATCACGTCGCTCGCACCGTTCCCATCAGACATCGCAACGACCGTACAGTCCCCAGCGATAATAATAACACCGTTTGCAGGGTTTTGGTCCCTCATCAAGTATCAGCAACATAAAATACTCAGAAAAGCATCCAAAAAAGCCATTCCCCCACAGAAAGTTAGATGTCTCTCAGTAGCCACCCTCAGAAATCAGAGTATAAATTATCGTATATGTGGATATATATATTTGAAAAGTGCATGAGAAAATTTCCAGATGATATCGTTTGTGATGTTCCACAGGCAGTTTACCAAAAAATGAAGCTTAGACATAAATGTACGTTGAAAGTAAGACCGGTGCGTATTACTTCTGCAATTCAGCAAACCGCGTCGTTAAATTTTGTTACTGATTCACTCTCGGAAGTCGTAGGTGCCGCAGTATTGTAATACCAAATTTACCAGAAACATGCAGCACCGATGTACTGGTGAAGGCTGTCAATTGCCAGTCAATCAAATTACGTAGATTGGATCCTCTCATAGTTCCTCTGTGTCCACGTCGTGTATTACTGTGAATATTTGTCGTTGCGGACATGTCCTATTGCATACTAGGCCTACATTTTTTGTGAAGTATGGACTGATAACTAATACAGCTAAAGGTGCCTTGTTAAACTCGGTTAGCAATCTAATTGTGCGGATCTTTGATGGTAGTGGCGATCGTCTATTATTTTCACTCAAAAGTAATGATTCGAGTATATTGAGGTCGTCATCAGTTCTCCGATGATTACGAACAACAAAATAGCTCTCCAGAATTCGTTAGATCTAGAACTTTATACTAGAAATAAATTTTACAGTCCGCCAAAGGCAATTCTTGATCAGATTCAGGAGGGCGGTATTATTGGCCCGAGTTCTAACTCATGTGCAGCACAGATATAGAACTGAAAGCCAAGCAACACGTTGGTAATGGATGTTATGCGGTGTTTTTAGGGCCTTCAACAGAATTCTAGTTTGTGATGTATATCAGATAAATAATGGAAAGGATATCATCAATGAAATTGCTCTTCGTAAATGGTTTACGGTTCTTGACCGTTAATCGGCATATCACCATATTCCGCTCGACGATGAAGGCATAGCCAAGACAGCTGTCATTATCCATTTTGCTTTATTTGAATATTTTGGAAGGCAATTTTGATTTGTGCAATGCATCACATTCATTTCAAAGATTTATTAAGGAAACTTCCGCGCAGTTGTTTTGACTCTATATAATCATAGCCTCTGATTAATTCGAACAGCATTTAACCGACATCGTTTTGGGATGACATAAAAGCAAAGCAGCAGACAGAAAATGAACTCACATTATGGCGATGGAGATATTCAGACCAATTTACTACTTTTAAGATATACGACGTGGAGTTCATCACATATAACATTGAAGTAGAGGTAGCCAATATAATTTGTCACTCACCAGATTGTCGGAGTGTGGAATATGACGAATACCATAATTTGTGTCATCTTGATGTGGATGGTACGAGAATATTTTTTTTAAATGTTAATTTTGGCCGAACACTCGACGAGATATTACCAAATGTGTTAAAGCATAATGACCATGTCAATTATCTTAAAAGTTTTTCATAATTTACTTTCGGAAATTGGCCGTTTCGAGCTGCCTAACGCTCGTAACAGGTTCATATTTTTATATATTAGTTTTCTTCCTGAAGTAATTTGCTTCAGTTATTTCATGACTATGATTGATCGACATACAAGATGACTAGAAATAAAACCACCAACTTGTCAAGATTAGGATAAAATTAACCATAAGATCTTACTACACTAAGTGACTAGATTTGGGATACCAGATGTAGTAGTTACTGACCAAGGCGCCAAATTTCATGATGCGTATTCTCCAGGATAGCTTATCGTTTCTGGAAGTGATCGTGCAAATAACAATAATCGAAAGGTATCGGTCCAGTGGAATTCACACGTTGCACGTTAAAGGCTGCGATATGAACGTCTCGAAGACAGCCCGATTGGATTACCGCACTCCCATTATTACTACATTGTATGCAATCAATTTATTGCGATATCACATTGGCATCATTTTCACAAGTCACATTTGGTCACAATCTAGAAATGCCGGAAATTCCAATGAGCGATATTGAAATTATTGATAATCCAACAACAGCGGAAGCTACACAACTACATCATGTTCTGAATGGTCTGCATTCACAACCAACCAGAGAACGCCATTCCCCAGTCTAATTTTCGACAGCATCAGACACGTCTAAGCGAGCCAAAGTTGGAATTGACGGTACTTAATCAAAACTGAAGCCAAAGTATTCTGAACAATAACCAATAATTAAGCACGGTCCCACTTTCTTTGTGATTAATTAAAATGGAAATCATAAGCCGGTATTCATTGATAGACTGAAGCTGGCTTTTGAGTTCTATATTCTGACATTAATTATAACCGGAATTGATAACGATCAAAAACAAGGAACATGATTATGTCAAGCATCACCGATTATGTCATAACATAAAAACAAGAGTAGCATGACAGGAACTACTTCACAACACATTTAACAAACGAGAATTTAAACTTCACGTAGACGGTTTTAATATTTGCGCAGGTGATGTAGCATAGTTCCTCTTAGAGACTTTCTTTTTTAACATTCATAGTACAATATTTACATTTTGACCGTTAACTATATTACTGCTTGTAATGCTACGTAAGGATAGTCTTTAAATTCTTTTAATTTTGTCATTTTTCTATAAAATTCTTTATCTGATTTAAAATAATTCATTCAACTGAAATTAATTACCATCTTACAAATTTGAATTAGTGTCAACGGGATTAATTTGGGGGTGTTGTATTTCTTGGGATCGAAATTAACACCCTAATTTGCCCGTGTTTATCAGTAACATACATAATTAGATTAAGACTGTTTGTAGCCTTATACAAGTATGTATTAGGTGTTGCGAACCTAGTTACAAATTAGTTCAGTTGTGACCAGAAGGATAAACCAAAGGCAGCATGAACGGAAAGTATAATCTCATGCACATTCGTTTCGTGCTTACTGGAGACTCATCAGTAGGAGCCGGTATTACGCCCTTTAACCACTATATATTTGGTAGAAGAATGTGGTATAATAGGACGGTACAATCTCCTAGACGAATGTGTAAACCTGCAATGGTGAAGCTAACATCATCTAAAGTCAACGACAATGCGACTTCAACGCTAACTCACACTATATAATATATATACCGAGTCTGTAAAGGATAGTAACCGATACCAACATTATTGTACCGAAAAGGTATATGGTACTAACACTATGGTTTCCGAGTCGGTACATGGTACCAACCTGATGGATATCAATTTATGCTATTGTTACTCAAGTATTTTTTGAATGTTGACTGCGTGCTAGCTTGATATATTCCAATGCCGCGTTTTGCGCACGCGGGTAATAGCTGTGCACTGTCAGTTCCACAAAGATCCGATTTATCACAATTTCCAATTTTGTTTTGTCTTTGATCGGGTTGGATTATAATTCGTCCCAATGGAAATGCGGTTCTATCACATCTTTGTTTACTGGCGACGTTTCGGTGCCTACTTTCCAGCACCATCCTCAGGCAACACAACACAGTACTTTAATCACAATAGCAGATTTAAGCAAATGTGGTAACCTCGTTCCAAAACCATTCTGTTTATATATTTTTTTGACTCAACACTAGTTTTAATCATAGTAACTAAACTCAATATATAACTATTTGTAATTAGCAGACCAATCCTTACCTCAGCTATCTCAAATTCCCGGTATACATAATCTCATCTCGTATGCAGAATATTGTAGAGGAGAGAGACAGTATCGAACCTTTTCTTATTTGTTATAACTGTATTGCTACTATGTCACGGTAATCAAAATTCAAAATTGATAAAACTAAAACCTTGACTGTCATATACTGTATTTTATTTAAATCCGGGAGCTCTAATGTATACAATGGTGTATAAGGTATTGCGCACATAGTAACAAATTAATTCAAATATGGAGCAGAAAGTTACTTAGATGGATGGAGAGTGAATGTCACAGCGACGCTTAGGTGAAAGATTAAAGAGAGAGAGGTAGAGATAGTATAGACAACTAACGTTTTTTCAAAAACTAATCGTAAGCACAATGCGATGTTAATCAAATCATAGAAATAATTGCATAAGAATATTTACTCATATGACTAAAATAATTCATTTTACCTATATACATATATATCTAAATATAATATCGTAACACCTTTATATATATATATATTTAGAAGAAGGACCATTGTTAATTGTTAAACATGAATATTTTCTATTCTTACTATATATTCATTACGTTAGTCATACCTTATATCAATATATAAAATACATGTCAATATGTATAAAAACATATATATGAATATAAGCAACAGTGTGGGACCAACATCTCTAATCCTATATATATGTACATTAGTAATAAATATTTATTAGGTTATGCACATCTTATATTAATATATAAAATACAAATCAATATGTATAAAAAACATATATATATATAAGCAACAGTGTGGGTCCAATATCTTTAATTCTATCGATATATATATATATATATATATATATATATATATATATATATATATATATACGTTTCAATACTTCTAATAAATTCTTATTTTTCTCTTTTCTGGCTGCTTTTTGACCAATTAATCAAATTGTATATTTATTTATTCACACCTTATATAAATATATAAAATACATATAAATATGTATAAAAACATATATATATAAATATAAGCAACAGTGTGAGTCATATATATATATATATATATATATATATATATATATATATATATATTATTCCAATAAATATATATTCTAATAGTAATGTCTAAAATGATTAATGTCCGTATATGTATATATATATATATAATGTATATATATATATATATATATATATATATATATATATATATATATATATGTGTGTGTGTGTGTGTGTGTGTGTGTGATTTCTGTAGTTGAGAAGCCTGTCATCGTTTCGAAAAATTTTCCCTCGAAAGTAAAGCCCTTCTCCATATGTTCATTCTGTCTGTTGAATTTATCTAATCATTCTGTTTTACACACTAATTCCATGAAATAAGCAAAAAAAATAAATGGCTGCCAAAAGTCATATTATGATACTTTAATAAGGATTAATTAATGCACATGATGAATAAAAGATATTTAGCCAAAATAATGGATGAGCACGATAAAATTCAGAATAAATTATTTAAGTAATAATGAGATTATTTTTGGAAATCACGATGAGCACATGAATGAAGCGTTCAATAAAATATGTCATAGCAGTGAACAGCGAGTATTATATTAATGACATATAAATAAAGTAGTTCAGCGTCGGAAAAATATAATAATGACAAATAAACACGATTAGATGATTATAGTAAATAACGGTGTTTAAAAATATCTAATGTCCATGTCAGGCACTTGTGGCTTAGACATGAGACTAGTTCCGAAAAAAAACATTTCGAAATGTTGTTTTTCTGTATACAACATGTTTGAAAACTGTTCAAGTAATATTTTTCCTAAAAGTAGCAATGTAAAGTGAATTCGTCGACTTTAAAAGAACGACTATCATAAGATAGAAGTGCTTATAAAAATTAATACCTTTTTATTAGTTAATTAGTAAATAGTTACTCGTACATAGCACTGACTACCTTTACGAAAAAGTGAAGTAAGTATATTTATTGTGTATTTCTCGGTGCATTATTGCTGTTATTTATCACTTACTGCCTGGTTTATTTAGTTTTAGTAGTAGCGTAATTAGACAGCACTGCCCGCCTAGTTCATTCATAATTATCATATTTGTGCATCAGTTAAATTGGTATAAAATGAAGCTAAAGGCTTTGCTTAACAGCAAAAAGTGTGTGCAACTATAAAATTTCGGTTTGGGTAGCATAATCCAATCTGAATGCAGCCTTCAGAAAGTGTATAAAATAGCATATAAGCAAGTGAGTTGGCGTACGTCATTGTTCGAAACTTAGCGTTGATTTATGATTTAATTTTCCAGGTACACAAAAGTACTGGCTAACAGCCTACTACAAAACGCTTAGGCCATCTTTATTGTGAGCTCATATAATTAGTGGTGAAAAATAACGATGTTATCCTTAATAAATATTTGGTGAAATTTCCTAGCATCAGTATCTATTAAAGACAAGAATAACACGGAATACACTAATTTCTAATATGAATTATACGCTATTTGTGTCGTTTTGTCACGCGACTCATCGAACGAAGAATAGTTGCGCTTACTCACAAATTTCAATCTTTCTACCCAACCATCTGACAAGTAATGAATACTGGCTAATCGTAATTCAGCGTAAATGTATATCTGAAGTTTTGTAATGCTGAGATGGTGATTGCGCATTACAAATTACAGATTAAGATTAGTTTGTAGAAGTTTTCTTCCGTTAAAATATAGACACAATATGCGATTGATGTACATTTATTTCAGTTATCCCAAATTTAAATAATTACCCATGGAAACTAGGTTTGCAACATCCATTAGCTTAGTGTAAAATTTTAAGTTAGAAATAAATTAGAGACCACTCTGATTTTAGACGGGGATTTATTTTAGTGCATATTTGGAGATTGCGTGGGTACTTTTACTTTGCAAAGAAAAACAATGAAAGTGCAGAAATTTTTTGCGGTAAATGCCAGAATTTTGGAAAATTTCCTG
Organism: Eudiplozoon nipponicum; assembly: GCA_029291075.1. Lineage (NCBI taxonomy): Eukaryota > Metazoa > Platyhelminthes > Monogenea > Mazocraeidea > Diplozoidae > Eudiplozoon > Eudiplozoon nipponicum. The sequence goes on from JAQBSW010005523.1 coordinate 13,909, forward strand.
CCCATTTTGTTTTTTCAATTACCTACCTTGAGACTAATGGCAATGCTGAATTAGCGTATTAAACTATGAAAGAGATTCCACAATGCTAGAGATACGAAGCCACTGATTACTCTAATCTTGATTGTCAACCACTACAGTGAACGCTGTAGTGTCATGGTTATCTAGCGAAAAGTTTCACCAACGTTTTAGAAATTACCTTGCAAACAGAAGCATCTGAGAGGCGAGCCGGATTGAAATCGCGAACCAAAGGCAAGGATACTCATGAAAACTGACTGCTTCCTGGCTACTCAACAAAAGTTACAAAAGGATGGTTACGAATGTATGAAATTAACAACATATTATGAATGATGGTTATTTATATTATTAATGAAAGTCGATAGAAAGCATAGAACAGGTTTAGTCAATATGCTCGACGGCCCGTAATTCGTGGCACTAAACTGAGTAAATAGGGTGTCATAGCGTCCTTCTTAGGGAATGAATGACATTGCAGTTTTAAATTCTATGGAAAATTACGCTCAAATGGACATTTTGGGTGTAGAATTGGCAAGTATATAATCATCACGATGAAGCCAGAAATCGAAAGTCCAAAGGTCTATGTTAATAGGCACAATGAATGCATAGAAATATTTTATAAATTTTGTTTTTTAAAAGAGGCGCGCTTTATACGACCAAAACATGTGTTTTAATAAAATAAATAAACAAGGAAAAAATTCATTGCGAGAGCTGAGTTTTCGCTTGTGAATTTCGTAAATTTGTTGGCATCTCAAATGGATAATTTTGTAAGCAAAATATCAAACATTTCGACCCCACTAGAAATTCAAAATATAGCGAACGTCGGGTAGAATAATAGTAAAGACAGAACATAATTTGGCAAACTCATCAGTAACACCCAATATTCGATTACTCATAACTGTCGCTACTCAATGCCGTGATTAAATCCAAAAAAGTTAAAAATAATAATAATTCTTATAATAATAATATTAAAAGCAAAATAAAATTTAATAATAGGAATAATAATAATATGGAAAATAATATTTTTTGTATAATTTATATAAAAGATCAAGCATGACCACGAGTAAAACTAATAAACTGTTTATGCAAAGCACCGCAAATTATGATAATTTGATTTAATTTTAAAATATAATCACAGAAAAATTTACGAATGAAAGCAAGATGTTTTCGTCATTCAGCATAAAACGGGAAATGTATTAATTTGAATTCGACAGATGTGGAATTGGTTATTATTGCAAAGGAATTATCAGGTAGACGGTGGATGCATACACCTTGTGTCGCACCACAAGGAATGGCAATTAATCTATCCCCTGTCGTGCAACATATTTCTTTCAAAGCTTATTATAGCAAAGAACCGACATTAAAATTCAGCAATAGTTTTTTTATTTATTCCTTTATATTGGGAAACTTAATAACAAATCCATGTCAATTGTAAAGAGCTCTATCAATATTTCCTTTTATCTAAATTCCACCCATTTATTAATTTATTTTAAATTTTGCCGTCCTACATTTTGCGTTTTTTTAACCAGATATCCAACATACCATGCATGTAATCGATAAAAGTTCATTCCCTGTTCACAAACTTACGTCGAAGATATTTATTATATTATTGAAAGTGAGACTAAATCTAGGAATATAAACATCGGCTCATAGAAATTTAAATAATATAATAAAAAAATTTAAGCTCATGTGCATACATTGTTTAAATAGTAAACATCTACAATTCACTGGATATTTCGGTTATGTGTATAACGTGTTGTGTAATTTGTCAATATCTTATAAACATAAATAATTTTATGTAAGTTTTAAGTACATAAAGATGTTAATATTGATAGTATACTTGTTACTAAATTCATATATGATCGTAACATGTTATCAAATTATTATTGTAACAAATGAATAACCTAGGCTAATTGCCGATGACTCGAAATATACTTAATAAGAATAAAATTCGATAAATCATTTTTAGTACTTTACTTAACATCAAATATAAGCAACCCCCTGTCGCCAATATTATAAAACTATACAGAATAGTATTTTTGAATTAATTGATCACGTTATTTACATTTCTTTCTCGAATAGCTATCTGTAATCTATACTTAAGGTCATTCGAGTTATAAAAATAAATAATTATTTTTGTAAGTCCAGTTTAAAATGGGGTATACCCATGTTTCAGATTTAGTAAACCATAGGGCACTGACTAGAAAGAGTTCTCACTAAAGAATTGATTCACAGTTAGGAATGTATTAGACAATGTGTCTTGAGGTTGTTACATAATAATATATAAAACCAATAATTTGGATTGCTACACGATTATAATTTAAAAAAAATGGTTATTCCGATTATATTAAAATAATAACTTTTTTTATCACATAACAATTTTCTCCTTATATGATTATATTTAAACTGTGTGAAAAGCACCAGCTTGCTAAATTAAAGTTTTTTTGCTTTATTCAAATACTGTTTGAAATCAAATACCAACATGAACATCATGAACATATTACTTACTTTTACACTTCAGAATGCACTTTAAACGAAATAAATAAGACGAAATAATTTCACATCATTTTTGGTGAGAAATTTTTCTTCTATGGCAATTTTATAATGTCTATTTGCAGTTGTATTTTTAAGTCTATTTTAACAAAGATTGGACCGTCGTCAAAACAGCATACACCTTAGACACATTTGCTAAGATTTTAACTGCTTTAGCGCATGAAGCACTGCACATTACAAGATGTTTCGCAATAATTCCCGGATGTTCCTCTAAGTAACTAAAATGTTAATTAATAATGTACCACGAAGTTATTAAAGCTGTGAATTTCCTGCTTTACAAATCTAGCAACACTTTCTTTTCAAGCTTTAGAGGTGACAGATTGAAGCACTGTGTAATGAATATTTTTGCCGGTATATTTTGTCTTTCTGGATAACGTATATAGATTATTGTTCCAAAGCTCTCGGCACAATCAGTTTTCAAAGGCTAATATCTCATCGCCTGCAATGTAGCGTTTACTTTCTGTTTAATCTGAAAATCGCCCCGTTCAATCAGGTTTATTTAAAACCGTAATTCTGGTGTAACGATTCTCTGAAAACGCATTTGAATAATCTGCAGCACAATAAACGTTGAAGACTTAGATGCCTAGAGATACATTCTCTCTTTGCAACAAATGTAGTAACGAAAAACTAGCACAATGTCATTAAAATGTTACATATTAAATTTGAAGTCAAACTGTCTTCCAAATTCTTTTCTGCTAGTAAACGTAGTATGTGGTAAAATATATTATCATCATCATCATCTTCATGAACAACAAATCAAAAGACATAAGTAACTAATTAAACAATAATTAATTGCGCGGGTGGTGATAACAATTCTTTAAATCAAGTTTGCGAGTAAAAACCAATTGCATTGTACTTAACCAGTCGTCGAATAACATAACAAAACGTGTCAGTGCGTTGCGACTGGCGGTAGTTTTTTATGTTGTTCGACGACTGGTTAAATACAATGGGATTGGTGCTTACTTCAAGCTCACAAACTTGATTTAAAGAATAAGTAACTAATGTTTCACTGTCATATAACTATAAGAAGAATAAAATTAAATTGTATTTAATAACGACAAAAATAACAATTTAGACACCCAAATTATTAGAGATTTATGAGGAGCGGACCGAGGTACTATGACTATGTTTACCTAGATAACATGCAAAAGTATGGAAAACTAAACATCTACACTACACTACAAGTCAGCTTTAAGGCAAGGCAACGTTGGTAATACAGCTTCCTTACGATTTTTTCTGTTACATGTCATAAATCAAATTAAACCTTTCAACTTTCTCTACTCAACTGAGAAAAGGAAGTTGCGAAGAAAATCCTACTAGAAGTCTGCAACAAGATCGCCAAAAAAGATCAACTTATGTCCCAGTAGTGCATAATAGAACTGTGTGTAAATATGCACTGTACACACGACCTTTAAGGAAGAGTGAAATACCCGTATTTCTCTAGAAATGCCGAAGATTGGACAGAGTTACTTTAGCTTTTGGAATTCTCATACTCACCTCGAAAGATATATTGCCTGAGTAATTGCTAGAGTTGCCAAAGTATATAAGGCTGTCAACTATGTTCAGATCTTCGAGTAAGTGGTAGGTGATTCTGTATTAATATCTTACAATTAGAGGGTGCGAATGTCATACTGAAAGACAGAACCACGTCTGCTAACCTATTTATAGTGGCCTGAGCAGAATCTCGATTGTCGAATAATAGTACGATATTGTATACATATTCAAGATCGATTAATCTACCACCCTCGAGATCTTCAACTCTTGTATCTTGAATGTGTTGAAGTGTTGCTCATAATAGCATCCATTATAGAAGTAAACAAAATGGGGAAGTGGAAAGCCCTAACGTACACCACTGTTGGTAGTAAAGTTGTGTATTAATTTGTTACTGGCCTTAATGCGACAAGATGTGTTTGTGTAGAATGCGTGTATAATATTCACACATTTGGTGAACACAAAAATTTTCGACAGAATATCGAAAAGAACATTTAGATCCAACAAGACGGCTACGGTGGAACGGCGATATACATTTCACTGTTTAATAATTTGCTTTAAGGTAAAATTAGTATCTATACAAACTCGTCATTACCGGAGTCTGGCTTGTTCTGCTCTAGTATGTGCTACGTAAATAAAATCTTTGCTTCTCGCAGCTATCTAACAGCCGTTCACCATTATCGTTGCGCGTCAAGATTAAAGTGCATATTCCACATAAATAAAATTATGCGTTACTTAAGCTCCCAACCTGAGCATTCATTTCACCCTTAACCAAGACTTTATCTGAACCTCTTGTTCCACTTAGTAAAGAGTTTAGGTTGGTGTAACAAGCGTTCTTGATTAAACGAACATTGGTTGCGCGGGTGGTGATAACAATTATTATAATCAAGGTTGCGGTCTTGATATAAACACCTGACCCATTATTTACTTACATGTGTCAGTATAAAGGATAGCTCAGTGGTTAGAGCACCAGATTCCGAAGCAGACGTGCCCAGGTTCGTATCCTGTCCGCGGCAAATTCTGGCCAGTACTTGATGAGTTCCCAATAAGGACGAAACCGGTCTACTGGATGAATTGCCTTTTCTACACTATACAATTCTTAGTTTATACTGACATATGTAAGTAAATAATGGGTCAGGTGTTTATATCAAGACCGCAACCTTGATTATAATAAGCGTTCTTGATGTCGTCTGTGCTGCATTCGTGTGAAAATATGCTGATAAACGGAAAAGGCAAAGTTAATTAAGCTTTATGGCATTGATTGTAGTAGATGCGATTAAGCGTGCCGCACAAAGTCGGATATTCACAGGAAATTATTTATTTAAGCAAGCTTCAGCTAAGGAAAATACCGAATCCCTGTTTACCTGCTTAAGAGAAACCAGTGGAACCAGACTTTCAAAGCCAAAAAAGCGTAGATAAAAGTGGTCAACGAATTCTGTAATACACGTATAATTCAGCCTTGCGGTTTCAGATATGCAACAACAATGTATGTGCGAGAGATTCGTTTGTCCAGCTTGTCTTAATGTTTTCCCATTGAATGCACCGACGTGGAAATCTAACTTAGTTCTAATGAATGGTAGCTTATTTTAACCATTTTCGATATTTGGCAGTCCGATACTCGGCCCAGTGCTATGAGTAATACCCACCATAGCCATGTCATCTAAGATAACGTTATTGCTAGATTGAGAAAAGAAAAGTGAACTTTAAAAAAGCATAATCGGAAATGAAGATGTCTGTAGTAGCCAAATTTCACTTATCCACCCTGCACTACCCAGCAGATAAAACGGCAGTGTCTATACTGCGCGACCGCCGGTGTTGTATTTATTCATCATAATTCGTACGGTCTATGGTTATATGTGGGCTTTCAATGAACAATAAGCCGTCCATTCCTAGTTGAAATTTTTTGTATACAAAGTTATCTTTCTTTCATATTGTCTTCCAGTCAAGGCAGATCAGCACTATCGGCCCAAATGCCAGTGGCCACTGTTTCCTTCAACATTCAAACTCTGCCCTTCGAGTCTGGCATGTTTGCTCTCATTCCATTATTGATCATTTATCAGTAATTATTACTGCGTATTTATACCAAACTCAAGACTTGCCACGATACGATATGATGGCCGTGTTCCAGTTGACCCGGCATGTCCCATGCTACCATTTCTGGGTTGACTTACATCTGCCCGCTGTCTGTCAGGCCGTTAAACTGAATAAACATTATGTTCCTGGTAAAGAAATAAACCTTTTGTTTTACTTTCAATCTCTTATCTTTTAAAAGTTCTTTTTCATTCAAAATGTATGAACTATTAATGTTTACACAGATAATCCGTTGTCACACTAAACTGAATTCTATCCCTTCCATTGCTTAACAATGCTGGAATTCCGCAAGATGTACAATTGGGACCATTTTCCTTCAAAATTGTATTCCGTTTAATAAATGACGAAATAAACTTTGGTAAAATTAACAAGTAAGCACAATTCACCACAAAAGTTTACCCAGTCAACCCAATAATTAAAGCTTAATCATTGAAAAATATTTGAGAAAACCCATAAAGTATCCACTTTTATACTCCAAGACGTATCACTTCAAATCAACAAGTCTAGATTAGAAAGTATATATTATTTTTTAAAAATACAAGTTTCTCAACTTGAATACATTCCAAATTTTATTCTTTGAAAAATATGTAAAATTAATCAAATCTTATTCTTGGCAGTATATCTTTTTAAATCTGTTCTTTTTCTACTGCCAATTCCTCTTTATTTATATTTAAAATGGCAATACTCGCATTTGTTGACGTAACGCTATTCTGAAACACTGGACATTGTAGACCGCATATGATCTGCAACTAAAAATGTTTGTGTTGACTTCACCGATATTGGTTAGGTCGTTTAAGCGGATTCCCTCAGAATTAACTATTATTGTTTCTTCCATCCGAGACATAATTATTCCCAACTCCGCAGTCGGAATGATCATTCTTGTAGTCAATATTTTTAATACGTTTTCCAATCCAACAGAAGTCATTTTGCTCAACAAACATGCCTTATTTTTAATCAACTATTTGTAGAAATTTCCTGGTATAAAGCACGTCCATTTAGTAAATCAAAATACAAATATTTATTATTTCATATTCACCTATACGTCTCGAATACTGCTCCTTTGGTTGTCCTAAATACTTAATCGTTATTTTGTGCACTTCTGCGAGGATTTTCTGTTGTATTCACTTATGCCTTAAATAGGACCATTGGAAAGTTCTCGAACTCAAAGCTAGCTACTGTTACAGCTTGTTCATTCACGATGTAGAGATGTAAACGCCCCGGCTTCAAGTAAATGCCGTACGACGTTACAAACTCGGTTAAGGTGCTCTGAATAGAGATTAGTTACTGATAGGGGGGCCCTTAAGAGGGCCTGGTAATGCGTTCTCTTGAAGTCTGTGCACAAGTGTGTGTTATATATTCATAAAGAGCTCACGTAGACCAAATCCTGCTAATTTGCAAATTTTTTGCAAGGAATTCCACAACTATTCTAATTGAAATCGAACGCTTACCAAAAGTAGGAACAGTTGTCGTATTGCACTATAAATATTTTGTAGATGGTAGATTAAAAATATGGAAATTTGAAAGTTTTAGTTGTATCATTGATAAATAATCTAATACTAAGCAACAGATTTGCAAATACGGAGTCAATTGCAGTAAAACGATGATTCCCACTAGTTGTGGAAAATTGACGACAACAATTCTTCTCGATGCATTTCAGAATCCAAGATTACCATTCAATTGACAGTTGAGAGCTAACATTCAAACACAACAATGATTCATTGTTTGAAATACCACAGCAGCTATCGACAACATTAATAAGCTAATGTGTGTGCAATTAAGTAGCCATCAAATTATAGCATTTTCATCTCCGAAAAATCTGTTGCTAGAAAAGTCAGAAGAAATGAATGTTAGTTGGGATCAATTATCGTGAAATATTTCTAAAAACATTAATTGCATTGATTGGACTCGAACAAAATTTGAACCAAAATTTAAATTAGAGAATACTTAGCAGATACTAACTGGAAAAACTAAAAGCGGATAATAATAATGTTAAAGGAGTACAGGTTTCTGCGATTCCATCAGAAAAAAATACATACGAGGTCTAGCAGGTTAACGCAAAATAAATAAATTTGAAAAATTGACCCTTATCATTCTTCATGAGTAACAATTATTGTTTGTATAATTGCGAAGTAAATTTTATTTTATCTATTTAGTTAATTAGTGAAGACAGTTTAGATGGGCACTCAGCGTATTATAATTATTATGACATACTAAAATATAGGCTGATAATTGTTTATTTATTTAATGAATTGGAGTCCACTAAATAAAAAATTATGCATTATCATAGACTCTATTAAATATTCTCTCATAAAACCCTTTTCGAAGACTTAAAATTCTTTCTTTTTTGTTATATGTGTCCAATATGATTGCAACTTTTGTAAGTAAAAGATACTTCTTTCCATAAATAATGTTAATTAATGACTATTTAAACAGAAATTAATTTTTTTTATTTATTCTAAATATATATTAATAAACATTCATACGCCTGTTCAAGTCTTTCTTCTGAATCCTTATACGTACATATATAAGCGGGTATTCAAAAGAAAGAAGTGTATCTAACTGAAGAAGTAGCGGAACTATGCAAGAAAATTTGTAGATCCGTCAGTAGTTGTGTTTCTCAGAAACGATGGAATCAAAATATTCCCATCGACAAACTTGAATAAAACCACATGAATTGTAAAAAAATTCTATTTATTATTAGACTAACTAATTCACAAATCCAGTCTTATTTCGGTATAATTGTGACCAGAGGGATACACCAAATACAGTATGAACGGAAAGTATACTCTCATGCTCGTTAGTTTCGTGCTTACTGACGACTCATCAGTAGGTGCTGGTATAACACCCTTTAACCTCTATATATTTGGGTGAGGAATGTGGAATAATAGGATGGTAAAATCTCCTAGACGAATGTGTAAACCTGCAGTAGTGAAGCTAACATTATATTAAGTCTCGACAATGCGACTTCAAAGCTAAATCACTCTATATAATATATATACCGATTCTGTAAAGGATACTAACACTATGGTTATTGTGTTAGTAACTGATACCAACATTACGGTACCGAAAGGGTACATAGTACTAACATTATGTTTGCCGAGTCGGCACATGATATTAAAATGATGGATATCGATGTATGCCATAGTTAACCGACATTGAGACATAGTCGGTACTCAGAGTGTATGGATTTACTGGAGGAACGGGTGGGCAGAAAATGTTTTAATTCTCAATTTCGGTGAACTATAGCATACATTGATATCCATCATGTTGTTAACATGTACCAACTAGGAAACCATAGTGTTAATAGAATGTACCCTTTCAGTACAATAATGTTGGTATTGGTTACCAACTCAATAGTCATAGTGTTATTATCCTTTACAGACTAGGTATATATATTATATAGAGTGAGTTAGAGTTGAAGCCGCATTGTCGAGACTTTATATAATGTTACCTTCACTACTGCAGGTTTACACATTCGTCTAGGAGATTGTACCGTCATATTATCCCGCATTCTTCACCCAAATATATAGTGGTTAAAGGGCGTAATACCGGCTCCTACTGATCAGCCGCCGGTAAGCACGAAATGAATGTGCATGAGATTAAAGTTTCCGTTTATGCTGTCTTTGGTGTATCCTTCTGGTCACAATTGAACTAATTTTTTACTAGTTTCGCAACAACTAATACATACTTGCCTATATAATTTCTCCGGAGCAAACAGTATTTAACTATTATTTATTGAATTCAATGATGTCATGCTTACCGCGAAATGTGATAACTGATATCGATCAATGCCAGAGTGTATGGATCTACTGGAGTAACATGTCTTCAGAAATAGGTGTAATTCTCAATGTCGGTGAACTATAGCATACATTGATATCCATCATGTTGGTACTATGTACCGATTTGGAAACCATAGTGTTAATACCATGTACCTTTTCAGTACTTTAATGTTGGTATCGGTTACTAATACAATAGCCATAGTGTTAGTATCCTTTACACACTTGGTATATACATTATATAGAGTAAGTTAGCATTGAAGTCGAAAAAAAAAAAAAAAAAAAAAAAAAAAAAAAAAAAAAAAAAAAAAAAAAAAAAAAAAAAAAAAAAAAAAAAAAAAAAAAAAAAAAAAAAAAAAAAAAAAATACTGGAGTAACAGGTGTTCAGAAATTGTTGTAATTCTCAATTTCGATGAACTTTAGCATAAATTTATATCCATCATGTTGTTACCACCGACTCGGAAACCATAGTGTTAGTATCCGGTACTCATCGATTTCAAAAAAGGTATCAGTTACTAACACAATAGCCATAGTGTTAGTATCCTTTACAGACTAGGTATATATATTATATAGTGTGAGTTAGCATTGAAGTCGCATTGTCGTTGACTTTAGATTATGTTAGCTTCACAATTACAGGTTTACACATTCGTATAGGGGATTGTACCGTCATATTATCCCACATTCTTCACACAAATATATAGTGGTTAAAGTGCGTAATACCGGCTCCTACTGATGAGTCGCCAGTAAGCACGAAACGAATGTGCATGAGATTATACTTTCCGTTTATGCTGTCTTTGGTTTATCCTTCTGGTCACAACTGAACTAATTTGTTACTAGGTTCGCAAAACCTAATACATACTTGCCTATATATTAGCTCTTCGCAACAAACAGTATTTAACTGTAATATATTGAATTGAATGATGTCATGCTTACCATGAAATGTGATAACTGATATCGATCAAGGCCAGAGTGTATGGATTTACTGGAGTAACAGATGTTCAGAAATTGTTGTAATTCTCAATTTGGGTGAACTTTAGCATAAATTGATATCCATCAGGTTGGTATCATGTACCGACTCGGAAACCATAGTGTTAATACCCTTACTCATCGATAAAATAATGTTGGTATCGGTTACTAACACAATAGCCATAGTGTTAGTATCCTTTACAGACTCGGTATATATATTATATAGTGTGAGTTAGCATTGAAGTCGTATTGTCGTTGACTTCAGATTATGTTAGCTTCACTATTACAGGTTTACACATTCGTCTAGGAGATTGTACCGTCCTATTATTCCACATTCTTCTACCAAATATATAGTGGTTAAAGGGCGTAATACCGGCTCCTACTGATGAGTCGCCAGTAAGCACGAAACGAATGTGCATGAGATTATACTTTCCGTTCATGCTGTCTTTGTCGTATCCTTCAGGTCACAAATGAACTAATTTTTACTAGGTTCGCAACACCTAATACGTACTTGGTTATATATTAGGTCTCCGCAAAACATGGTATTTAACTGTTATTTCAGTTTGTTTACATCAAATAAACAATGACTTTAAAGTATTATCGATTGAAGCCTCGAAGTTTAGTCTATTTGACCTAAGCGTATAACTCCGAAAGTCATAGTATAAAATGTTCAAATAATTTATGTACATGTCAAGGATAAGTTTTAGAGAAATTTTATAACCCCATTTATATTTGAGGATATATCGGTCAAATAATTAGAATTTAATTTAGTAATACGATTATTTAATGTGCGTGATTGCATGAAATTATTCAAATTAAATGCACTATAGACTGATTTTTCAATAATCAATTGCAATTTAAGTTATTCACAAAGATAGGCTTTATACTTATATATTCATAGTGGGTTATGGCTCAAAATGGATTTTTCATTCCCACTTTTAAAAGAGAATGTGAGAAACTGATTTACATTTATTTTTTACAATATCCAAAAGCGTGTGATTTGCCTATTTTTTAACGTACCATTTTATTAGACAGCGCAATTTTATTCTATTCTGAACCATTTACATAATACGAACAAATAATAAAATTATGTTATTTTTTACAAGTCGCGAGAGATTTCTATTCCGGAAATAATTTTAGCTTTCTTTGAATACAGAATTGTGGGAAACGCATTTCCGTTCTTTGTCTGTGTTTGTTTTAGATTTAGTAATCTGACTGGGTTTCATTGAATTCCATATCCATAGTACCTAAACATGTCAGTTATGAGTAAATGATATTTGCATTTCTGTCCGAGTTGAATCTTTTAGTTATGACTTCAATATGAAGCCTCAAATATGAGATATTATTCAATAACCTTGCTTGTTCAATTGAGCAACTCGGACAGTTTGTCAAAAATAAAGCTTTCCACATTATCAATATCATACTTGTAAATTCCAATTTTATTAAAAGAATAAACAACCGTATCGGCGAAAATCGGCCTTCTAGGCAGGATAACTGGTGTAAATCACAGATAAATAGAAATTGACTGTTAAACAGCCTAGCATGTGTCAAACATTTCAGCAATTATGTACAGAATATATGCTTGAATATCCAAGCATAACTTTTTTCAAAAATAAATACGGGTTTTTACTTCGTATTACAAAAATTGCATTTTCCACTTGGTCTCATCTTTCAGAAATATCTTGTTTCTTTTGTAGAAATTTTAGGAGAACAAAGGGGATTAATTTGGATTTTATTTATACAAAATAAAAAATAGAGCAGAATGAGAAATACACATAATTCACCAAGTAATAAAGAGTTAATTAACAATATTTCTTGCCATTTTATCTGCGGAGTAATGATTTTTCAATTGAAAGCTTCCGCAATGCGCAGCTATTTTTAATTTCTTGCTATGGAAAACCGTTCAGTTTGGTGTGAAATTTTTAGGACCGATTTGTTAGATTATTGTGGAGTAGGGTCTTACTTAGGAAACTTTATTTAATTTGAAATGCTGTTAGATTCGCATCGTTAGGGATAGGTCATCGCCCACCAAAGAATTGCACTAATTAAAAATTGCATGTATATAAATGAACAATATTAATTTGTATTGTCACAGGGAGGCGTTCCAGTAAAATTGCGTCTGCCATAAGCTATGTGGTGAAATCTAAAATATTTTTTATTACACTTCTGATTACTCACTGTCTTATAAAAGTGTCAAACAAATATTTCTGTCAATGTGTTCTAATACAAATGGTGAATTAACTTTTATGGCTCTCTTGTTTTAGGTTTCTTACCTGTTGTTTGTTCATAACAGGTGTTTTCTTCAATAAAACTTACACAATGCCTTCTCGTTATCAAAACTGTTTGTATATTAAAGAAACCAGACAACGCTTTTTGTTGTATTTAAGCAATTTGGTAAGATGCTGTTCATATTTTATTTTTTTTAATTTAAATTATAATATGTTAGTTCTAACAATGACAAGAAAAAGCATTAATTTTTTTTTGTTTTGGCAAGAACATTTATATAGATATCTTGTACTTTTATTGTTAGTTAAATAGTCAATTAAAAGGTAAAATAGATTCGTAATTAAATTGCGGAAACATAAGGCATGTGATACGCAGCAATTTGAAATATTCATTACGAAGTTAATTCGCAAGAATTATAGTAATAGTGCCTAATAGAAATGTACACATTTAGTCGATATAAACGAAAAATTAATTAAATAATAGTTTTGATCTTGATATAAACAAATGACCCATTATGAGCATATATTTGTCGATATAAACTAAGAATTGTATAGTGCAGAATAGGTAATTTTTCTATTAATACAATTCAACAATCCTTGATTACGCCAGTGTAGGTAACAATTGTAGAAAGGAAGTTTGCGAGCTTGAAGTAAACACCAATCACATTATATTAAACCAGTTGTCGAACACCATAGCAAATCTACAGACAGTCACGTACTCTGATGCATTTCCATCCTTCATAGTCATCATCAAATTACAACGGCAAACTAATTAGCGAGGATTAAACTGCAATTCATATAAAGCTAACCATTATACTTCCCTCAAGTCTAGCAGTCACATACATTGCACTTGACTGAAATGTCAGCTGAAAAATGCAATCACGAACTATAATTTTCTTCTTTTGCTCTCTCTCTCTCTCTCTCTTCTCTCTCTCTCTCTATATAGATATATATACCTATATATATATATATATATATAAGTTACACAATTAAACAATCAATGGTTTTGTGTGTGGTGGTAAAAATTCTTTAAATCAATTTTGCGAGCTTGAATTAAACACCAATCCAATTGTATTTAACCAGTCGTCGAAAAACATAACAAAACTACCGCCAGTCACACGCACTGACGCGTTTGACCTTCCATAATCATCATAGGAGACGTGCCCAAGTTCGAGTCATGTCCACGTATAATTATGGACAGTTCGTGATGGGTTCCAATTAAAGATGAAACCGGTGTGTTCGATGAATTCTTAAAATTATATTTGCGAACATGAAGTACAAACCAACTCCATTGCATATAACCGGTTGTCAAACAACTGTAGTTTCGCTTTATTGTTCGACGACTGGTTAAATACAATAGGATTGGTGTTTACTTCAAGCTCAAAAACGTAATTTTAAAAATTCATCTAGTAGACCTGTTTTGTCTTTAATTGGAACTCATCACGCACTGACCATAATTTTACGTGGACATGACTCGAACCAGGGCACGTCTGTTTCAGAATCTGGTACACTACACACTGACCCACCATTTCGCATAGTGGTTATAGTACCAGCATCCGAAGCAAATTCTGGAAAGTACATAATGAGTTCCCAAATAAACCACACCTCTCTACTGGATAAATTGCAAGTATGTATTAGGTGTTGCGAACCTAGTAACAAATTAGTTCAGTTGTGACCACAAGGGTAAACCAAAGACAGCATGAACGGAAGGTATAACCTCATGCGCATTCGCTTCGTACTTACTGATGATTCATCAGCAGGTGCCGGTATTACGCCCTTTCACAACTATATATTTGCGTGAGGAATTTTGGATAATAGGAAGATACAATCTCCTAGATGTGGCAATAGCCACTTTTAAGACAAATAATGAACAAAGAGTCTTATCTAGGGCAGACATTATTTCAACAGAAATTCCTCGCAGAAGCGCCCGTATAAGAATTAAACAGTCAGCCCAATGATAAAAGCAGACTTCGAGCCGAAGTGAACATAAATTAATTAATATTTGTAAATTTGTTTTATTAAATCGATGCTCGTTGTGCGAGCAAAATTATATATATAATTGAGTAAAAATAAAGCATGTGTGGTACATTTAAAATGGCTTCTGATGGGTTGGAAACGTTGATTCAGGGACTGACTTCTCAAATGAATAATTTAACTGCAGAATTAGGCATAATTAAATCTCGTCTGGACGATACGCTGATAATAAACACAGACGACATACGGGTACGTGGACCATCCAATATAGGTGGACTCAAAAATGGCGACGCCGCCGAAGAGAAATCAGGAGGAAATATGCCGGTGTTTTCAGCCGAATCGACGAGTTATTTCAGACCGTCATCAGAGTTTAAGCCCATGCTAGCACCACTAGATGTGAAAATGCCACAGTTGTGGTTCGAAAAATTTGAAGCATCAGTTCGAACCCAAGAATTTACATTGGAAGAACCTATTGTGCGTGTGGCTGTCCAGGAATTAGTGGACCGTACAGTAGCAGTCCAATTGGAATTGCCGGTTGACCTCACGTATGAAAAGTGCAAAAGGCGAGTGTTGGATCATTTCCGGGGCAGGCCTCAGGAGGTTTTCTCAGAATTATATAGCCTGAAACCATTACTGGGTGAGATGCCCATGGATACCATGGCATGTATCAAGCGGTGGTTCTCGAAGCTTACTGAGTCGTTATCCGGGTTGCAACCGTATGAGGCCATCATGTTCATGCTGCTGGATCCTACCAGATACGGTGCAATATCGAGCGCCCAGGGAGGCTTTGAAGAGAGACTTCAGGCTCTTCAAAGTTCGGCCATGATGACAAACAAAGTGGCAGCTGCATCTCCACGCATGGGTCCAGTTACAACATCTGGCAGGAGCAACATACGTACTGGAATTCTTCGCGGCATAATAATCAATTCCTCGACAGAAGGCAACAGCCAGTGGCCTGGAAGCAAAGTCAGTATATAAGGACTCCAGCTCCGACGAATACGGCGTATAAGTGTCAAAATAACCAATGTACTGCTCCTCGAGAACGGCCAGTTCAGTGGGGAAACAGGGTTCACAATCTCACAAATAAAGGTGGGCGAGATCAGGAAAACAAATATTATACCTTCGGAGGCTCCGAGGGGTAGATCGAATGAAGACCAGCAGAATAAACAAAAAAGTGGTCCGAACTAGATGGCCTTTAGAGAAAAGGAAGTGTGGGAAACATTGCCAAATGTAGGGATTTTTATTAAAGGTACATTTTTGGAACTATTCAACCGACAGCCAGTAATAATGCAATTGGATACTGGAGCTGATGTGTCGGTATTACCACTGACTTGGCATTGAACAACGTAAAACCTACGAGAGCAAGTTTATGTCAGGCATCGGGCGCATCGATGGTGGCTGCGGGCGAGTGGGACACGAAGTTGTTAATAAATGAAAATGTCTATCATTTCTTTTGTTGTTGCGAATACGCAAACACCCTTATTGGGACTTGATTTCATTAGAAAATGGGTTAAGACGATAGACTGTCAAAATAAGCGTGTATGCATATCGAGGCCTGAAAGAATAAATTCAATAAAGTCAATATATACCCCTAAGATGCAGGAGGAGACCAATTGTCTGCCTGGTTGGTGGAAAAATCTTCGAAACCAATATAACATTATATTCCAAGTGCCTGATTGTAGCGAATATCCAGGGCCGACGGTCGACCAGTTTAAGCTATGGCTAGAACCAAATGAAGGTTACGAACCACCAAAAGTACATGGTGCTCCTCCAAAGAAATTAACAGTAGCGATTTGAGCAACCCAAGAAATGATAGAAGCCGGCGTTCTTGAACCGTCATCATCTGTTTTTCGTGCTCCGATGGTTACGACGTTACGAAAAAGGATGGTTCGCTCTGACCGGCGGCTGATTTCAGGCAATTGAACTCAGTGACTAAACCAGGCTCGTATCCCATGCCGGCTCTGCGTGATCTGTTCCTACAGCTAGCGGGAGGCAAATGGTTTGCCGTGCTTGATCTTAAACAGGAATTTTGGCAAATAGGCGTGCGGCCCGAAGACCGATGGAAGTTAGCGGTACAAGTACCCCAAGGTCATTTCCAATTCACTCGGGTACCATTTGGCCTTAAAAACGCACCGAAAGTGTTCCAAAGAATGATGGACTCGTTCGTGTCTGACTTAACTTGTACAACAGCTTACGTAGACGATGTTATTATATGGGCCACTACTGAACACGAATTACGTGTTAGGCTGCAGAAGATGTTGGCCAAAGCTGTAGAATGGCGATTACACTTTAATCCAGAAAAGGTTCAGATAGGTCAAGAAGTGCGGTTCTTGGGGCACTTAGTCTCAACAGAAGGATGCATGCCGTTAGATTCGAATGTACAACCTATCAAGGATTATCCGGTGCATACAACTAGAAAACAATTGCGCCGGTTTATTGGTATGGTGAATTTCTATAGACCATATCTCGCAGGGATGGCGGGTACGCAACAACCCTTATCTCAGTTAACTAGTACCAAGATACCATTTCGTTGGACGGAGGAGGCTCAAGAAGCGTTTGTGCTATGCAAGCAGAAATTAATAGAGGCAACTATTTTGACTTTCAGACGCGTCAGATATTGGGATAGGAGCGGTGTTACAAGCTGACGGACGTCCTGCGCAATATATAAGTCGCACACTCAGCCACTTATCACCCGCAAACCAATGCGACTGCTGAGCGCGCACATAGGACCATGAAAGTGGTACTGCGATGTTGGTGCCACGAGAGCCCAGGAACGTGGAGAGACAAATTACATTTGGTCGAGCGGACCATGCGCTTTACAGTCTCAACAGCTACAGGATTCGCTCCAACCACCATGGTCTATGGAGGACACATAAGACTGCCAGGTGAACCTGTAATCCAAGGATCCCATGAGCGCTGCACCATAGCGGATATTCAGGAGCAACTAAAACAGTTAACTGAATATGTTTGCGCCACACAGCGACAAGGCTATGCAAGGCAACCGACACGCACTCGCCTAAATGTCGGCGACTATGTCATGGTTGTGAAGGTCGAGCCCATGGCACTGCAGGCCGTCAATGATGGGCCGTATCGCGTGAAGAGGGTGGACTCAGAGCACAATACTGTTTTTGTTAGCCTGCCCGATGGACCACGAGCTGTTGCACTGGATCGTTTAAGCAGAGTGCGAAAGCCGATTCCTGAGGGGGGAAGATGTGGCAATAGCCAACTTTAAGACAAATAATGAACAAAGGGTCTTATCTAGGGCAGACATTATTTCAACAGAAATTCCTCGCAGAAGCGCCCGTATAAGAATGAAGCAGTCAGCCCAGTGATAAAAGCAGACTTCGAGCCGAAGTGAACATAAATTAATTAATATGTGTAGATTTGTTTTATTAAATCGGTGCTCGTTGTGCGAGCAAAATTCTATATACAATTCAGTAAAAGTAAAGCATGTGTGGTACATTTAAAATGGCTTCTGATGGGTTGGAAACGTTGATTCAGGGAGTGACTTCTCAAATGAATAATTTAACTACAGTATTAGGCATAATTAAATCTCGTCTGGACGATACGCTGATAATAAACACAGACGACATACGGGTACGTAGACTATCCAATATAGGTGGACGCAATACTAGACGAATGTGTAAACCTGCAGTAGAGTAGCTTACATTGTATAGTCTCGACAATGCGACTTCAACGCTAACTCACTCTATATAATATATATACCGAGTCTGTAAACATACTAGCACTATGACTATTGTGTTCGTAACCGATACCAACATTATAGTACCGAAAGGTGCATGGTACTATTTCTGAACCCTGTAATTCTAGTAAATCCATACATTGTGGCCTTCATTGATATCAGTTATGACATTTCGCGATATTTATGATATCATTGAATTAAATATATAACAATTAAATGCTGTTTGTTACGGAGAGCAAATGTATGTTCAAGTATGTATTAAGTGTTGCGAACCTAGTAACAAATTAGTTCTGTTGTGACCAGTACCTTTTCGGTATTATAATGTTGGTATCGGTTACTGACACAATAGCCATAGTGTTAGTATCCTTTATAGTATATATATTACATAGAGTGAGTTAGCGTGGAAGTCACATTTTGGAGATTTCCTGTGATGTTAGCTTCTCTACTATAGGTTTACACATTCGTCTAGGAGATTGTACGATCCCAATATCCCACATTTCTAACCCAAATATAACTTGGTTAAAGGGCGTAATTCCGGCCTCTACTGATAAGTCGCCAGTATGCATGAAACGAAGTGCATAAGATTATACTTTCCGTTCATGCTGGCTTTAGTTTATCCTTCTGGTTACATCTGAACCAATTTGTTACTAGGTACGCAACACCTAATACAAACTTGCATATATATTAGTTCTCCGCAGCAAACAGTATTTAACTGTTATATATTGAATTCAATGATGTCATGTTTAACGCAAAATTTGATAACTGATATCGATCAAGGCAAGAGTTTATGGATTTACTGGAATAACAGGTGTTCAGATTAGTTGTAATTCTCAATTTTGTTGAACTATAGCATACATTGTTATCCATCATATTGGTACCATGTACTACTTGGCAACTATAGTTTTAGTACCATGTAACTTTTCGGTACTATAATGTTGGTTTCGGTTACTGACACAATTGCCATAGTGTTAGTATCCTTTACAGACTCGGTATATATAATATAAAGTGTCAGGTAGCGTGGAAGCCGCAATTTAGAGACTTCATATGATGTTAGCTTCACTACTGCAAGTTTACACATTCGTCTAGGAGATTGTACCTTCCTATTATCCAACATACTTCACCCAAATATATAGTGATTATATAGCGTAATACCGGTTCCTAATGATGATTTGCTACTAAGCACGAAACGGAGGTACATGAGATTATACTTTCCGTTCATGCTGTCTTTGGTTTGTCCTTCTGGTCACAACTGAAATAATTTGTTACTAGGTTCGCAACACCTAATCCATACTTGCATATATATTAGCTCTCCACGACAAACAGTATTCAACAGTTATACTGGATGAATTGCCTTTTCGTTACTGCACAGTACTTAATTTATTCAAAAAAATTTATGTTCATGATGGATCAGGAGTATATACCATGATCACAAACATGATAATAGTAATTTTTATTACCGCAGGCGCAACCAATTTTCGTTTAACAAAAATCTGTTTAGCTAGTCTTCTATGTGATTAAGAATATAATGTGTTTCTCACTTATGGATTGACTTTTGAAATTGTAACTTTGGAAGATGTAGTGTTTAGTTTAAAGGAACTGAAAAGAAACCTGTTGGAACTTCAACTTCTTTATGGATGTTAGATTGATGGGTCGAGTCGGATAAAGGCTGATGGAGGGAAAAGTGGTATTTCAACAAGCATTTAATACTATAGTTTGTAGCACCACTAATAAGTCCAACTAGAATTAAGGCTTATTGGTAACTTGTGAAGTAGACTTTTTAAGTTTACTTCTATGTATTAAGAATACAATTTGATTATTAACAATGCATTCATAGTGGAAACTGATCAATTTTCCTAGCAGGCATCTTAAAAGTAGTATTTTACGCATGAAAGGATGACATTTCAACCTTGAAACTCGGAAATATTACCCTATTATTAAAAATTAATGAAGTTGAAAGAACAATTAGAAGAAATATACATTAGTATATATGCTCCTTCAAAAAATTAATTATCATTAGGTCAAAATTGTTGTATAAACAACAATTACTTTTTTACGTTAATTATTTTTTTAAATAATTATCACGGGCTGTCTTGTTTAATCAATGCGGAAAAATATATAATTCTTTATTTTTATTTATTTAAATAATTAAGAAATAAATAAATAATACGAGAATTTGTACATGTAGAGGCGCAGACAAACAGAAATGATTGTCTGAACTAATAATGATAATTATATTTTCCTATTAGTTCATAGGTGTTAATGCTCTGCATAACATAATGGAGCCTACAGGAATCGTGTAGCAATGCAGGTGTAACGTAGACGGTGGTATGAAAATTTGGCTAGCGTATATATTGACATCATTAATGCAGATGGATGATAACTATGTTCTATCTGGAAACATAAATACTGCATGCAATAATGTACTAATACAGCCGTACATATCCGAGGAAATTTGGTAAGGCCTTCCCTATAAGAGAGCAAAATGGAAAGTTAAATGGAATGCTTAAATATTAAAGTAACACAGAACTGCATATAAAAATAAAATAGCAACATTTTAAATCTCCATCTAAGGCAGTCATCCTCCTCTGCGTATTTATATTGATACAGAAATATGATGTACCAATGCTTAGCATATTCCGAAATCAGGCATGCACTAGACAGTATATACATTTCCGCAGAGCAGTCGAAGTTTTTCTAGAAAATGACAATGAGACGCAACTTATCCAACAGAGTTAAATAAATCTGATTGGAGGAATTTGGATTTCCTGAAATAGTGATGCAAAAAACATTTTGGCTCTCCGACGGGTATTCCAAAATCTTTATTGAAGCAAACATACTCCAGGCAGTAACAAAATGCCAGTATAACAACACCAAACACAAGATCCATATGTAACAATTTTTATTTTAATATGGATGCACTAAACAAAATTACTTACGTGGCTTAGTATAAAAGCGGTGGTTACTCTGATGTCAAATGCATATGCAAGTATGTATTAGGTGTTGCGAACCTAGTAACAAATTAGTTCAGTCGTGACCAGAAGGATAAACCAAAGGCAGCATGAACGGAAAGTATAATCTCATGCACATTCGTTTCGTGCTTACTGGCGACTCATCAGTAGAAGCCGGTATTACGCCCTTTAACCACTATATATTTTGGTCAAGAATGTGGGATAATAGGACGGTACAATCTCCTAGACGAACGTGTAAACCTGCAATAGTGAAGCTAACATCATATAGTTTACGACAATGCGACTTCAACGCTAACTCACGCTATATAATATATATACCGAGTCTGTAAAGGATACTAACACTACAGCTATTGTGTTAGTAACTGATACCAACATTATTGTACCGAAAAGGTACATGTTACTAACATTATGGTTTCCAAGTCATGTGCATGAGATTATACTTTCCGTTCATGCTGCCTTTGGTTTATCCTTTTGGTCACAACTGACCTAATTTGTTACTAGGTTCGCAACACCTAATACATACTTGCATATATATTTGTTCTCCGCAACAAACAATATTTAACTTCAAATGCATATGTTATGTTTTTTACAATAATACAGCCGTTATAAGTGTAAGCAGCGATACAGCTCTGTATAATGACATAAAAAAGTAGTTTATTGGTACACATGCACTAGCTGCTCAGAAAGTAGTGTATGAAAGACTGATCTATTGCTGCATAAAAGCAGCCAAGCGCAGTTTAAATTAAGAACTGTTGGCAAAGTAGACAGTTTCAAGTCAATAAATTGTTGATGCAGCATTTGTAAAATCCTGTCTCAACAGGCCGACAGTCAAGTGAAACTTGAATATGAATTGAATAAAATTGGTGAGTTATGTTTGTGCACCTGGGAGTGTTTAGCTTCAGAACAGTCGTTTAATATATATATATATATATATATATATATATATATATATATATACATATATATATATATATATATATTGTAGAACTTTACTCATCCGACCTTGATTCAACACACATTGGAATCGAGACAGAGACAACTAGAGGACATTAAGCTCTGTTGGAAATATTTGTTTCTATAATAATGATATGTTTGAGCAAACAAAATATATCTGCAAATAATAAAACATGGAAAAATAAAAATTAAAAATTATAACTAAAAAATCATCAATAAATATTCAACTAAGATATGTTGTCTACTTCTAGACGTATATTAATTAAACAATTCTTATAAATAATTCTTCTTGGTGAAAAGAGCAACAATTCAAATTGTAACTTTCCTTTCATATCTCATTGATTTGTGGCATGTATTTAGCTCCTTGAACTACGCTGAAAATGAGAGTTTATTGGTTTTGTACATTTTTTATGACATGCAGAAAAGAAATTTTCGTGCAATTTGCTCTATTTCAATTTCTCTTCATACAGAAATTGATTGAAAAAGGCTTGGTATCGTCAGGAAAATCAGCTATTTCCCATCATAGATTGGAACCGGGGCAACTAGTCAATTTCACCAATTTCCCAATTCTAGATAAAGCGAAATCAGAAAAAATTATATGTTAATAAAGCTCTTTATATAAAACAACAAACATCTCGCTTAAATATTCAAAAATATTCTTCAACATGAAATTCTAATTAACTGGCCACGAATCACACAGTTTAACAACAATTAACTAGCATCCAGGCAAGAACAAACACCTCCTCGACCAGACTCAACAAACATTCGATCGGATTGGCAAAAAACTAAAGGAGATAAAGTATCTTCGCACACGGAGAAACAATATGTGCATTCCACACAGTAAACCGCGCCTGCGCTGTTACCAAGTAAACAAAATAAAATTTGCGAAACAAGGGGAAACGAAAGAGTACATTCGGGAAAATGACATTCGTACAGGAGACAGCCAACAAAGCGAACGGTTGGTTAACTCTCAGGTCATCAATACAAGAATGACCAGATCCCAGACATCACTTAATATGACAGTGAGCTACATGAAAACAGGCACACACACAGACACACATACGCATGCACTTACACTTACTAATAGGCCCAACAACTAATAAAGTAAAACCAGGTCAATTTGTTTTCACATTTTAAAGTAAGCCCAGGCTATATATATATATAGCATATATATATACCTCTATATATATATATATATGGTAAATTCGATTAAGTAGTCTCGAATGGCCATCCACTTTATTAATTTTCTTCCTACTGAGAAATGTACTGTGTAGTATTAGAAGGCTATGGACATAACAAAGTTTAATAATGGATTCAATTAATTGTCTAGGTACGTCATTAGGCATTAATTCGTTATGCCTCGTATTACCTTTCAATTTATATATAAAGAAATGTTAATTTGTAGGTATTTCAGAAAAAATGAGAAAGAAGTAGTTCTTGTATCTGATACAATTTCATTTTTTGCATATGAAAATGGTGCTATGATTACATATATATATATATATATATATATATATATATATATATATATATATATAATTTATAATATATCATTCGACTAAATGGACATATACATAAATGTCACATGTAAGTTAATTAGATGTCTCGCGACAAATTAATGAGGATAACTATGCATTGAAATTATATTACATAAAGTTTACTTAACTGTCGTTATTGCCATAATTACTAGAAAATTCATTAGTATTCGGAACGCTACAACTGGCCATGTTATGATTATTATTAATGACATTAATCGCCAATCAATTTTTGATCAAACTCATGAGCTGTTTGAAATAATGTACGAAGATGGACAAAAGAAATAATACAATCATATAATGCATCTGGAGCGCTTTAGCTATCTACTTGCTGGTCCATGTAAATAAAGTTTAAGTTATCACTGCCTGCGTAATGATTTAATATTTAGGTGCAATTTATGTCATGCGTCAAATTAGAAATAACGATTATTGAGAGGTAAATCGGAATGCAGGTCATATTAGAAATGAATAAAGCACAGCGAATACGCATAACATTGTGTTTATTAACTTGTCCATAAATAAGTGGTCTAAATTGCAGAAAGAATGAAAACAGAGGAAATTATGTACAACAGATCTATAAGTTTCAAAAGGTCACATACGATTCTCTAATAATGAGCTGAGAAAACGAATTTTTCATCCTTCAACGTGCTATCGATTTTACCATTGTCTATGTTCAAAATGCACATCTTATAAGATTTATATCATATTTTGTTGAAAATAGAGCCTAGAATGTGTAATATTGAAAAAAAAATTGGGGAAGTTGGAGTTGGAATGAAAAAATAAGATTTTAAGTTTAATTAAATATTATTAAATTTTAAAGAATATAATTGATAGAAGAAAACTTGCTGTCAAGTCTTCAGTCTATAGATAAACCTAAATACAGTCATTGTAAGCAGTCATAACTTGATGAGCAAATTTAGTTGTTGAGCAACCTTCTAAAACTTTAATGTTCGTGGAAGCATAGAAATTGTGCAGCCGACATTTCTAGTCAAATACAAAGTCTCTAAGAATATTAGATCTAAGAGTCGCATGCCTAATATTGCTTCCCATATATATGCAATGTGGTTTGATCCTTGTTAGTCATTTTGCCATCGTACTCTGATTATGGTCACAGAAAATGGAAACGCGTCGGTATTTTTTACGGACGAAAGTTTTTATGTAATTCCATGACTGGTTAAATACAATGGGAATAGTTTTATCTTCAAGCTCACAAACTTAGTTTAAAGAATTGATCTAGTAGACCGATTTCGTCCTTATTGGGAACTCACCACGTACTATCCAGAATTTGATGTAGATAGGGATCGAACCTGAGCACGTCTGCTTCGGAATCCCCTGCCCTAACCACTGACTAACGGTAGTTTTGCAATGTTGTTCGACGACTGGATAAATACAATGAAATTGGTGTTTAGTTCATGCTCGCAAACTTGATTTAAGTAAATTTGGTTATTCTCAGACAAATGTAATTAATTAACTGATATTACCACATACTAAATCTATGACACTATAATTGAATAACTTAAATAATTATTTGTAAATTTAATAAATTAATTGCTATTACCACATACTAAATAACATATATTTATTTGTAAATCTGATTACACGTTATGATTATGAAGGTATAAACGCTGTGCATCTCCAATTTCAGTCAAGTTCTTCAAAATGGAATGAGAATAAAGTTTGATCCGTCGCGCTTTCATGACGTCAGATGGAGGTCAAAACACGTTTAAATGCTAAATTGGGTTCCATTTAGCAATGTTCTGAAGCCGGGCATGAAAATGTGAATTTTGCTTATCTTAAGAACGAAAATTTTTCAAATTAGTTTTTTATCGTATAACATGCCATCGGGAAATGCTTAATTAATAATTGTGCTTTTTTTCATTGTACAATACATGAAATATGTCTTTTAGTTAAGTCCTGGTCAAAAACACATTTGTTCTCATCTATTTTTCATGGATTTATTTGGTTGACAGCATCAGGGTAATTAGTATGCGTAACCTTCAGAAACACATAACACGAAATATCCTTCTGAATGAAATTTAAAATTTATATATTTTTAACCGAATTTTGTTCGTACAATTATGTCTAGTGTGCAACATTTAAATGGTCATTATGATATAAATATAAATAGAAATTCTATATGCGCTTAATTCAATAACATTATTGAAATCACAACATTTTCAGTTACAAGGAATAATGCTGGTCCATTTTTTTCATATTTATCTATAATTGAACAAATTGATGGATTAGTAAAGGGAATCCTCGTATTTCCAGTTCTAGTGGAACTTTGCTTTTGAAATTGTAATAAAACTTCATTCATGGAAGACATCAGGAATAATTGCCAAAATTTACCCTCTGTTAATAAAATTTTCCTCGTCTTCAAGGCACCTCACTCTTATAAACACCTTTAAAATTTTTCAACAAAATTTCCCAGAAATTCACTTTCACGCATAAGCATAAAACGATGACTATCACTCCATTGTGAAAAAGCAACTCGCAAGATCTTTTAATGGCAATTTAAAATGGATAATGTACTATTTATGAATGTGGGCTGCACAAAATTAATGTAGTCAGTCTTGTGGCATTTCACTATAAATAAGCAAAACTATCTAATGCCTATTGGCTTTTTCGAACAATTGATTAATACTGTTAATGAAGGTTACGATCTTGATATAAATACCTGACTCATTACAGACATACATTTTTCAGTATTAATTAAGTATTGCATGGTATAGAAAAGACAATTTATCCAGTAGACCGGTTTCATCCTTATTGGGAGCTCATCACGCACTGTCCAGAATTTTCCGTGGTCGGGGCTCGAAACGGGACAGGCCTGCATCGGAATCTGGCCCTCTTACCATTGAGCCACCCTGCCGCACACTACACACACTTTTCAGTTATATACTAACTAACGATTCTTAGTTAGACTTTCCTTTATTTGGAGCTTATATGACATCCCATTAGACCCAAAGTTCCAACTAATCATCTCCAATCTGTCATTTTAGAACATACACAACGCTGCCTGTGAAAGTGGTATTGTATTGAGCATTCACATTATTAAACGAAAATTGCTTACGCGGGCGATGGCAACAATTACTGTAATCAAGGTTTAGTTCTCGATAAAAATACCTGACTCATTTTAGACATACATTTCTCAGTATAAACTAAGAATTGTATAGTGAAGAAAAGGCATTTCATCCAGTAGACCGGTTTCGTACTTATTGAGAATTCATTGATTGTTACATTGTGCGACTATATAGATACAATGGGATTGGTGTTTATCTCAAACTCGCAAACTTGATCTAATGATTTGTTGTCACCCCCCGCACAAGCAATTTATGCTTTTGACAGTATAACATATATATGTGGCGAAATCTGCAAAAGCTTCTTGTTTGTGACTGCATATAAATTTTACAGCCGACATTTCCATTCAAATACAATATATGTGAGACTACTAATGGTGAGAGACACATATTCAATATTGCTGTCATTAATTATATGTTACGGTTTGATCTACGCTAGTTTATTTTGCGCCGTGGTCTGATGAATCATGGAAGTACGAAACGCATCAGTAAATCGGACTGACGGAATACTTTCTACCTTGTGCTACTGGTTAGATTAAGTGTGATTGGTGTTTATCTCAATCTTTGCAAAAGTTAACTAAAAAAGTGAGTTATTTGTAGCAATGCAGATAAACAAGCTGATTGTCTGACTAAATCAGGTATCTTATTGCAGATACCTAGCGGACTGATTATCCTGTAATCAATATTATCGTGTAAATGCGTTAGTAATTTTAGATTTTTGAACATTAGAATATAAGCAAATAATTTTATATGCTAAAATGTATATTTATTTTCGATCTTCCAGGTAATCATTAGCGTTAGAAATAACTTATTTATATTTTCTGATAAACTACTGAGCTATTCTCTATTTGGGTGTTTGATTTAAGACCGCCCATGCTATAGGCATTATATACTTGTTTATAATCTACTCCTATTTGATCAATGATTTAGGTCACCCAGATATCCAGAATCACATAGCGAGGGATAAAGAGTAACGTAGAGGCTATTTAGAGTTTCCTTTTATGTTAATTTTTGGCTTGCATGCTAAAACTATATATTGTGTATTCCTTTATGAGGACACCGTCTACTGAGACATGTTGTGAATAATCATGCGATGAGGTTATATTAGCGCACAATTTTTATCACTTTTTAGTCTCTAAATCCTATTATAATATCCGTTATCTGGTTGTCTTACCTTATTTACGGGACTGACGTAGTTGTTTTATCCGACCTGGGTTAACTGATCATTGGTGGATTTAAAGCGGTTTACAGTGTAGAAAACAGACTATGTGAACGAGTCGGCTATATGATCATGTAGCAATTTGTGATAGTTTAACAGTCGTTGATCTCTAAGTGAATCAATTGTCCAAAATAGGAAATATAAATCAGTCGAAGAGCAAAGGTCCAGGCATCAAAAAATACCTATATTATCAATCCATTTAAAGGTGACGCGATTTCTGAAAACAAAAAGTAGAAATCGAATGCAGCTTCAACTCAAATAAACAGACAATTTTACTTAACTACACTTGACACAAAAAGTAGCGCATGTTACTTTAACAACAATTTAAAATAAATAACTATATATGTGTACCTTAAATATTATTTATGTATATACATGAATCGGTTGTCGATCAACTATCGTTGACTGTACAACCAGGCGGATAATAACTAGAATAGAAGAAAGTAAATTGGTTAATTTACGTCCGCCATTGAGCTATTGACGAAACCACACACACAAACACACATGATCACCAAATGTGTATAATTTATATGAAATTTAACAAATTTCCGCCTGATTTATGCAAGCAGAAAAAGCATGTTTTGGCATCAAGATTGAATTAAAGTTTGTTCACGTAAAAGATTGGACGTTTCCCATTCTGAAATTTCCTTTAACTTTCTATATTTCGTTCCGTTGGCAATTCAAAGGTAAATACATTTGTTTATTTGACGAAATTTCATTAAAAAACCACAAATTTTGATTTCTATTACTCGAAAGTTTCGTTTAATGTTCGCCTATGTGAGGCAGACCGTTTTTTATAAATACGTAAATTCTCAACGAATTTTATTGAAAAGTTAATTCTAAACGTGATTGAAATTTTAATAACACAGATGGTGATAACATCAAGAAAATAGTTGTGCCAGTTTAAATAAGAAAGCACAGAAGTAATTAATTATAGGGTACGTTAAATTTCTGTTCATGTTCGTTCTTTTTCTTGTTGCATGAAATCTAGTTATTCGTGTTTTACGAACTTTCTGCCTATCAAGACACAGCATAACGTCTGTTTGAGTAAAATAAAAACATCTGTTACGCGTCTAGATACTTTAGCTTCTTTGTCTGTTCTGGTTCCACATTGATCTAGTGAAAATCGTACTGCTTCTGTCTTCTTTAAATCAAGTTTTCGAGCTTGAAATGAGCACCAGTCCCATTTTGTATTTAACCAGTCGTCGAAAAACATAGCAAAACTACCGTCAGTTTTTTCGACAACTGGTTAAATACGATATGTGGTTGATGTTTGTTTCTAGTTCGCAAACTTGACTTAAATAATTGTTACCAACACCCGCGCAATCAATGATTATTTAATTGCATAAATTGATAACAGTTTTTGTCCTGCTTTGCTTTACTTTGTTTCCGCCAAATTGTTGCTTATGTAATATTTTGTGATGTCTATGCTGACGTTCTAACCGAATAAATGTGTCTGGTATAGGACGTAATATCGACATCCACTGCTGTGTCCCAGTAAGCTCGAAACGAATGTGCACATGAAATTATACCTTCCGTTTATGCTGACATGTGTTTATCCCTCTGGTCCTCTTTGATCTAACTTGGTACTAGATACGCAACATCTAATGCACAATGTTACAGTTTATTGAGTTGGCAGCGCTTTTAAAATTTCAGTGATGGTTCATTTTATTTAACGCTTCATACAAATCTAAGAATTTGTTCGAACTCTCTTTTTGTACAATTAAAAGGTTAATGGATTTCAAACAGTATTCTGTATGCATTATACGAATTTTACTTGCAATTTTAGGAGATATTAAATTGTATGCGCATTGCTATCACAAAATTTGGTCATTACAAGTTTGATAGGCATAGTTACTTAATGCACACCTGATTTTGTAGATCCGCAAAACCTCGTGTAATGCTTATATCCAGATGCACGGTTTGTATGTTTTTCCTGATATATGAGGTCAACTTGGTACTGTTGGTTTATAGGCTTTTCTAACTATATTTTTGCTGTCTGTGCTCAGTCAATATGCATGTTGCGCATTTGGTATTGTAGATATTCTTGCTTTCCTACATACTTCCAATCTTGGAACACGATGAGTATTAACTACCCAAAACTGAGGCACACTATATAAACAACGCCTCAATATGTTTTGCCATCTCTTCTCCGATATGGTTTTCAGGTTTGAGATAACAAGCATTGCCATTTCACAAACAAATTATGGGAATTTGTGTCTACAGATCTACAAAATCAAGTTGGCCTCAAGTCATGGAAAAAATATACGCGATGCAACTGGGACTAAGGACTACACCAATCATTGCGAACCTAAAAAGTCAAGTGTGCATCAAGAAAATATCTCGACCCAACCGTGGTAAGTCAACAATTAAAAGAATTTTGCTAATTCTCTCTAAATGTATTTCTAGAGCAGGGGTTAATAAACTATTTTTATACCTGCTTGTTTGCCCGTTGCATAAATTGGCTGCCACGCATAAGTTTGAATTTGTTAAATTAACAAGGCTTTGGAGTAAATAGCCACTTAAAATTTTGGCATCCAAAATCATGAAAATAAGATTGATAAATTAAATTTTGTTTTCCTAATAATTTCGAAGCATTTTCGCATTGGTCTGACATTTCAATCATCAGAGCTCGTTCAATTATCGCTCAAGTGGTAGCACAGAAAACAGAATAAAACAAAACCAAGTAAATCTCTTCTTCGGCACCCCATCTACTTATAAACATTAATACATAATGCTATTAAAAAATTATAGTGTTCATTTAACAACTGTGCACACCTGCCCATACATCCGCATAAACCTATGCAGATATATACCACAAGATCCCTCTGCATCTCAAGCTACATAAGTTAACAAGGGGTATCACGTAGACACTGTAATGAAGTCGCCTCATTTTTTTAGGTAATTCATGTTAAGATTAAACCTACATATAAATAACGTCTCTCTTCATCAACCTAAATTTTACAAGTTTCTTCATGTAAAATACTATCAGATAATTGGCAAGCTTCCGAAGTTTTAATAAATTGTAAAGATACCATCTCTAGTCAGTGAGCATATTTTTATTCGTCTCTGGACTCATATCAACATCCAAATAGGTAAATCGATATTGAATTTAATTCCGACTATTTAGATAAGTAAAGTTGTTAGTGTTTGCTTACTAAGTGGTAACAAATGCTAGAATAAATTGAACTTGCTATTCGCGATTAAAATTGAAAAGCTGACGCCAATCAGAAGTAAAACACACGTAGAAAACAATATAGGTAATTGAAATGGCAGAGCATGACAATGCACAGAACGGTAAGGGTTATGAAAGTAATCGCGAAAGATCCTCATGGATAACTGGATATTTCATATCTTATTTTAGAGTAATTATAACGCATGACTCAAAATATTTAAATAGAATGCATACCCACATGAATAAATAAATGATATAATACAGGGAGTAACAAGAAAGTTCGACTCTGATTCGATACCAGTAAAGCAGGAGAAACATCAAGATTACCATAGGATCGTAGTAATATCAGAGTAGAAAAATTAAAACATAAGTGGAAATTATAACTTTAAAAAGACGATAATCTTAGACAGTAAACTATTGAGCCAAAAATAGCGAATAAAATCTTTGAAAAGGCAATAATTATACGAAATACCAAGAACAGACTGTATTCTGGCGTAGGTGGGAGAAACGATGCGCTCCATTAAGGTTAGAGGAGGAGAACATAAACGAGCCTGCAAATATGTTCAAACCCGAAAATCACACCTAGCTGGTCAGTCAAAGGAATCTGGCTACAATATACATTCGGAAATCTGTAAATGTTGTTCCATGTGTAGCTGCAATATATTGACCAGGTTATTGAGAAAGTTAATTGAAATGAAATCGAGGTAAATTATTACGAATGTATCTAGAGTTGAAAAATCGTAACCCGAAGAATTAAATTTTCAGAGTAAAAAATTATAAGTTTGTTAGAACAGAAAATATATTTGATGTTATTGTTTCAATATTGTGTTATTCTTCTATTTACTTCCTTTCCTTAATTTGGTTTCATTTGAATAGTGTTTCATTTTGAATAATGTTTAATACTCATTCGTAAATTAGATCAGAATTTGCGGCGGACAGGGCTCAAACCTGGGCACGTCTGATTCGGAATCTGTTGCTCTAACCTCTGATCCACTCCACTGCAACAGATGTGCTCAGGTTCGAGCCCTGTCTGCGGCAAATTCTAGATAATACTTGTAGAGTTCTTAATCAAAACGAAATTGGTCTATGGGTTAAATTGTCTTTCCTACATTAGATAATGCTTAGGTTATTTTGATATATATATATATATATATATATATATATATATATTTATATATATATGAGTGCAATCTTAACATAAATAAAATAACCAAATGAGTCGACTTATTATGGTACGTCGATTGATTTTATAACCGTGTTTATGTGATATTCCATGTATACTTGTGTATTTTGAGATACAACGATCTAAACGTAGAAGGATCTTGTGATATATATCAGCATATGGTTATGTGGATGTATGGGCAGAAATTTGTTTTTGCTAAAGGAACATTATGATTAGTTAATAGCAATTTTTGTTATTGATTATAAGAGGATGTGGTGCCCAAGAAGAAAGTTTCTTGTGTTTTGCATTATTGTGCTTTCTTGGTTTCCACTTGAGTGATTATTGAATAAGCTATGATGATGTCTGCTGGAAGGAGCGATTGAAATGTCAGAACAACGCGAAGAAGATCGTAAAACATTAGAAGGAAACTAAATATAACATCCATAAGAGCAGCGCTGCCGAAAGACACAGCTAACTATCTCTCACTCTTTCTTCCTCTAAAGTAAACTGACGATCTTGGCCCGGTTTGTTGGTTTTTTATGAAATTTGAGTTAAATTGACAACCTTAATATATACAATGAGATTATATGCCTCCTATTTAAGTGTTGTCATTATATATATATATATATATATATATATATATATATATATATATATATATATATATAATCTACTGATGAGGAAAATGGAGAGGGAAACAGCTTTAAATTCTATCTGGGTTGTCTCTATCATTATATGCAAATGCTTAGTTTATACGCTATATATATATATATATATATATATATATATATATATATATATATATATGTTTGTGTGTGTACATATCAACTGAGAGATAAACAAAGCACGTTTATTTTATTTATCGGATATTTATTTTATTTAATTTTAATATAATATTAAATATATATCGCGTGACTACGAATACAACTCATTATTAAATCTTATTTTTCCGAGGCAAATTCACAATTAGCTCCGCGCTATAAGACATCAATATTGTTTTTTTTTGTTTTAAATTTAATAGCCTATTCTTTGGTCATTTACTGATTTGGCGGAGAGTGGTCTGTGCGCATTTTATAGTTCCCTTGTGAAAATAAATTCGTTGAATATCGTAGCTGTTGCACCTGCTACTATTTTTATTGATGATGATAAAGCGTAATTTGCGTTGTGTTAAATTAGAACTTGTCTGTTTTCTTCAATATAAATAACGTTTATTCTTGGTTTTTGTCATAAACAATAACGCTTTTATTATTTCAATATGCTGAAGATGTGCGACTATAATTATCCTTCCAGATAGAAGATAATTAATTAGACCTATCTTACACGTATTTATATGAGTTTTTTTTCTAAAAGTATATTCCGTTGATTTCTTACAAGCTCATATTGCTGTAGTTGTTGATGCTAAATTTAGTACCAAGTTTGCGATCTTGATATAAAAGCCTGACCTATTCTAATATCCATTTGTCAGCATAAATAATGTATTGTATAGCGTAGGCAAGGCAGTTCATTCAGTAGACCGGTTTCGTCCTTATTGGGAACTCATCAAGTACTGTCCCGTAATTCACAATTGACAGAGCTCAGACTTAGGCACGTCTGCTTTGGAGACAGTGACTATCCACTGAGTCATCGTGCCAAACTCTACACACAGTTTTCAATTATAAACTCATACTTTTTCGCTAGCCTTTCCTTCAGGTGGAGCCTATATCACATCCCTTTAGACCTATAGTTCGAGCTGACCACCGCCAATACAAGTAACCGAGATAACGTGGTTAGTGTTTTATAATGACATATTTGAGAGGTTAGTTGGAACTTCGCGCCTAAGGTGATTCAATATAGGCTCCAGATGAAAGAAAGGCTAACCAAATTCATTAGTTAGTATGTAATTGAAAACTGTGAGTAGCGTGCGGCAGAATGGTTCAGTGGATAGTCCATGACTCCGAAGCAAATGTGCCTAGGCTCGAGTCAAGTCCGCGACGAATTTCTGGGCAGTAATTGAAGAGTTTCTAACCATAAGTTACCTTCCCTACATTGTGCAATGCCTTATTTATACAAGGGATGTTGTTCATATTAAAATCGATATCTTGATTGAATTATCTGGTGTCACAATCCACACAATTAATTGTCGCTTGCTATATAAAAGCTACTTGTTAATTTGCACTTTAACGGTTTCTGCCATATTGTTATAGTTTTGGTAAAATGTCGTGCGTCTGGCGGTTTTGCCATTATGCAATGCCCTGAAGCTCATTATGTTTTCGTGAAGACCAAGTTCTAGAATTTATTTCTGGACTGATGGTTATTGCAACTCCATTCAAACAAGTTTTTTTGGTTTATCCCAATGATCTTTTGTGACGAACTATTTCTTATGTGGCTGGTATAAAAATATGTTTGCCAAAATATAATTTTTACAACAAAATTAGATAATGACCATCAGATGATTCAAGACATTCAGTTGACAAAGTTAGTGGGTCTAATAATAATTTTCTCGTATTAGCCTCTGCATTTACATTACCCACAAAAGCATTACTGTAATTGATAAACACAAAATCAATAATTCTGTGGAACTGGATAACGGTATGCAACGGCGAAAATTTAAGAAAGTTGCCGAAACATGACCTTAGTTTCAGGAAATCTTAATATTCTTCCACCAATAGATAATCAATTCTTAGTAATTTGCTTTTCTACTGGTAGAAAACTGGAATTTTTTCATTGGATAAGATACCTCTTTTACTTTAAATCCTATTAGATTTATACTTAAATTGCTGGGCCTATTAACATTATATATATATATATATATATATATATATATATATATATATATATATATATATATATATATATATATATATATATAAAGGGGGATCAATTAGGAATGCTATAATCGATAATTTATGCAATATACAAATGAAATATATGACAGTTTGCTTATTATGAACGTTTTTAAGTGCATGCATTTTTTACGCATCAATGAAGGCGCATTGATGGAAAAATTTTAATGCATTTATTTCGTCTAAATTTTAGCTGCTTAAAATACATGGAATGAAGACTAATTGCAGGCTTTAATTCTTATGCTAAAATTTAAAAAAATTCAGTTGCTCTTAATGAAAATATTTAATATAGAAAATTGTCAATTTTTTTATGAAAGTGAGTTTTTCAAACTTCGCCTACTGATTATATATATATATATTTATATATTTTTTTTCTTCTTATTTTTAATTCTTTTCCAATTTACACTTAAGTTGATTTGTAAATTCGGCGAGATTTCGAATTATGTTTCATTTATTTTTTTCAAGTTTTTTTTAATTAACTGTTGCAAATTTTTGAAGTTTATTTGCAGTTTATACAAATTTTACCCGTTAGACATAATAACTAGCCACAAAGGCTTTGACCTAGTGACACAGCTTGTTGAATTAGTGTCTGTTCGTCATGCAAATTGTCAATTGTGTCATTGGATATGTATTGTCATTCAGTTTGAAAACATTTGCTCGCATGACCATAACAGTGGGTAAGGCTTAATCTGGACAGTAAGTGAAGAGTTCCCAATATGGAAGGATCTAGTCAACTGGATTTATTGCCTTTTCTACATCATACAATTGTTAGTTATTACATACAAATGTATGTATATATAGCAAACATGATGTAGAATAAAGATTTAATCGATTTATAGATTAAGGCGCTAAATAATCACAAAACGTATAATGATTTTTTATGGGATTTCCAAGTGTATACTACTCTGCAAATTTCTTAGCATTATAAATGCGACATAGAAAATAAGATACTAAAATTATTTGCAGACATTAACACTCATATATGCAACATCTAACTACATTCATTGTATTCATAATTTAATGCAATTTTGCAGCCGAAATATCCAGTCAAGTGTAATTAATGTGAGACTACTAGAGCTGAGAGCCGCCTATCTAATTTTGCTTTCCATATATATGCATTGTGGTTTGATCATCGCTTGTCAGTTTTCCGTCGTAATCTGATGGTGATCATGATCGAAACGCGTCAGTACTTGTGACTGACTGTAGATTTGCTACTTTGTTCAACGAATCGTTAAATACAATGTGATTTGGGTTTACTTCAATCTCGCATACTTTATTTAAATAATTATTATCACCATTCGCGCAAGCAATGATTGTTTAATTGTATTTTATATATATATATTTACGGCGAAAGATGTAAAAAGTTGTTGTTCCTGACTGCATAGAAATTGTGCAGCCGACATTTCCATTTAAGTACAATGTATACGAGACTACTAGAGGTGAGAGCCGCATATCTAATTCTGCTTTCCATATATATGCAATGCGGTTTGATCCTCTCTAGTCAGTTTGCCGTCGTACCCTGGGGATGATCATGGAAATTCGAAACACGTCAGTACCTGTGACTAACGGTATTTTTACAATGTTGTTCGATGACTGGTTAAATACAGTGGGATTGGTGTTTACTTCAAGCACGCAAAATTGATTTAAACCATCGTTACAACCAGTGTTTAATTGTATTTCATGCATGTTTACGCTTTTTTATTTTATTATTCGTTAAATATTTTGGTTGTTGGTAGATTATTGATCGTGTTAAGTTGAATTTTTCTCATATGCAAATACAAATACTGTGTTTACATACTGTCCTTGAATTTAGGATCAGAATAACAAAACACAGTGAATATGTTCCGAAGTTCGTCAATAATATGAGTAAACAATTTTTCATGAATAACTTGCTAAATCCTGGCATTATTACGTAAATTTGAGTTTTATGCGATTCGTCAAGTCTGCTGCATAAAAGCGTTCTATTTTCCTTTGGA
Organism: Eudiplozoon nipponicum; assembly: GCA_029291075.1. Taxonomy (NCBI): domain Eukaryota; kingdom Metazoa; phylum Platyhelminthes; class Monogenea; order Mazocraeidea; family Diplozoidae; genus Eudiplozoon; species Eudiplozoon nipponicum. Next base: position 51,592 of record JAQBSW010005523.1, read on the forward strand.
ATCTATACAGACAAATGATGAATGACATCAGGCTCGGTATATATGTATATATATATATATATATATATATATATATATATATATATATATATATATATATATATATATTATAGTGATTCGCACTGTCAAAGCTTCTCTGCTGCAGATTTACACACAATCTTATAGGAGATTATACCGTCTTATTTTCCGCATTCTTCACCCAAACTTGAAGTAGATAAAGGGTTTAATACCTGCTCCTACGGATGAGTCGCCAGTAAGAACGAAACGAATTTTCACATGAGATAATACCTTCCGTTCATGCTGGCTTTGGTTTAACCTTCTGGTCATATTTGAATTAATTTGATACTAAATGCCTAACACCTAACACATTATTGCCTATAAATTGGGTCTCTGCAAGAAACAGTATCTAAATAACTACACATTCTGGGCTGTTTTTGGTGTGTTTAGGAAGCATAACCCACAGCGAATAATAACCTAGACAGTAACACTTTTAATTAATGTTTATTAATTATATATACGCAATCTCACTTTACATCGATGCATTATTCTATTTCAACCAGGTATCCTTATAACAGTTGGCTTTTGATAATGCGATGGCTATTGCGAACTTACTTGCTTTCTCGCCTGTTAACGTCCTACAAGCGTATGTGCGAGATACTTATGTGAATTTCAACACTCTAATGTTTGTGTGTGTGTGTGTGTGTGCCTGTGTGCTTATTCGCATATTCCACTCATGATTGCTCTACTGCGCTGATGAAATAATTTAAATTCCCGCGATGGGCTAATTTTAACATGCTGGATAAAAAGATGGTATGAAAATTTCAGATGCAATCATTCGTTTAATTTGCACTATTTGTTATACTATTAATAACAAAACTACTGATTATAATAATATTTTAAAGTTGTAATATGACTACTAATCCAAATAATGTTAGGTAAATTTATTCTCCTTCAATTATTACTTCTACAGCAACTATAACTTCTGCTAATAAGAATAATAATAATATTCTTTCTGTTGCCTATTATTCTTGTACGTGGTATTGCAGTGTTTCACCTTTTGTTGTCGTCCCTATGGTGTTTGGGTGTTGATTTCCATTGTTTGTTATCGCTTCTTTTGTTGTCAGTGTTTTCACTATGCCAAATGGAGTTCATAATTGTGTATTTTATTATTGTTCTAATTTTATTATGTTGTTATTTGCGTTTACAGTCTCGCTCGTAATGTGCAAATTTTCGCTAATCGCAATCGATTGCAAGCATACGTACGTGTACTCCTGTTTACGTCGTAACAGATGAAAGAGATATATCCTATAAAATCTGATGCTGGGTTAGTATGCGTAAAAATATGAATTATGCATTCATTTCTATTGTTATATTTAGTTTTTAATATGCTTTTCTGATCAAACTTGATAACTCTATTTCATGTTCTAAAATAGATGGATATATTTCGCATTTATTAGTAATTGCGAGCCTTTATTTGCCAATGCGCACTTTATGGACTTCAACGGCTTCCGTCAGAGCTTACACAGCGGCTCGTTTATGTTCAGGTGGCTTCTAAAAAGTCATAAGGACAATAATCAAGAAATGCAAAGATGCACGAGTTGTGTTCCCACGTCAAAGGGAGTTCCGCTTCTTTTCCTCTTGATTTCGATATTGCTGCTTGATACTAATTAGTCATACTTGTTGTAAGATACACGATAATAGAAGATATAATCATTTATGCTAGATCCATGCAACTACACATATGCATGGACATCTTGATATGAGTTAATTTTCTTCGGTTTTATATAGTTTGGATAAACTTATTTCCGTGGTAGTATTTACCATACTCAGTAATAAAAAGAAATATCGCATTATCATTTTTCCGACTATTGCTCAGTAGATTACGTTTCGTCTTTTATCTTAAGGTGCACAAAGGTTGAAATTACTGTAGGTTTTTAAATTAGTAAACAAGCTGATGATTCCAATTTTTCAAATTTGACTTGTTTTCAACATGTATTAATATAAGTACACAGAATTTTTTTGCCTTGGTTGATGGGTTCGCATTTGTCCCTCAACTATGAAGCCGTTCATCAGCTGCTTGTCTTAAAATGACGTTGAAAATAGATTTTTCGGCGCTTTATTTCCAGTCCTCTCTTCAGTGTTGACATCATACGCACAGGAAAAAAACAATTTGTGAGAAATATGTTCTCATTCAAGACAAATATATTTATATTTATTTTACATTCTAAAGTATTTTGATTATTTGCTCTAATATCCGGTCTTAATAACTATTCTCTTATACTCACACGTATACACGAAAAAATCCACATCATCCCCCACGCACACAACATGTACACACGAAAATATCTACCTCATCCCATACGCACATTTGAATGTAAGAGAATATGTATTAAGACCGGATATTAGGGCATAAAATAAAAAATCCTTTAGAAAGTGAAATAAATATAAATAGATCTGCCTTAAGTGAGAATACCAAAATTGCCACAAGTTGCTTTTTTCCTGTGAGTCTGATGTCAACCCTGAAGGTGGGACTGGAAATGAAGTCCCAAATATTCGGAAAATATGGTTCCAACGTTATTTTTAGACAGGCAACTGACAGACTGCTTCAGAATGAAGGGAGAAGTGAGAACCAATCAATCAAGGCCAAAATAATCTGTGCACCTAAAAATGTAAAGGATTCAAAATGTTACCGACCTACGAGTGCTATCAATTGTCCTCACAAGAAAAAGGTGGAAGGAAAGCAAAAAAATAAGGACATCGCAACGCAAGGTACAACAACATGTAACTATCTACTACATTACATAAATTATGAATAACTCATTTTTGTATCAATATATATATATATATATATATATATATATATATATATACATATATAGTATATACATATGTTTAATTGGGGTTATGGTACCCAAATACAACAGAACCAGTATTGTCCTCATAGAAGTTAGCGAACAAAAAGTATGATCTCATGGACACATGCGAGTCGTGCTTAATGGCGATCCATCAGTAGGAGCTGGCACTTTGTCTCGAACACACTGTACATTCGTGCAAGTATTGTGGGTCGTCCTGGCAGTGCGCATTGTTTCACCAAACATATGGTAGGTTTGGGGCATATTGCCGGCTCCTATTTTTGGATCGCCAGCACGCACGTAAGTTATGTGCAAGCGAGATTTTATTTTTTTAATTCTGTACTTCACATATCTGTATGGTTGTAATTGACCTGGTGTGTTACTTTATACGTCATACGTCATCCGTTTTAAATAAATAATTTAACGTCGATTAATTTATTATAAAAATTTTATTGATAGAATAAACAATATGGATTGCCGTAATTATTTATTTCAGATATATTTCAGATATTAACGTTCCGATACTGAACGCGAGTTAACTGCAGAAGCGAGTTAGGTATTACCAATAAGATCTCTAATGATTTGTTATCTGATAGGTCAACATATTAAAATGGAACCTAAAACTAATCAGTATAAACTGCCAACGGCACAATTTGCTATTTAAGTTTTCGCAGATTAATTTACAATTGAATCTATTTTATTTTATTCAGACTCAAATGAACATTTTTTAACAATTATTGGTATTATTATTAATAATAATAATAATAATATTGTTGTTATTAACAATAATATTGTTATTATTCTTATTTTTGTCATTATTATTATTATTTTTAGTATTATTAATGTTAACTGAACATCTTTTACAATTATTGGTATCATTATTACTAAGAATATTATTATTATTAATTTTATTATTATTACTATTGGTATTATTCTTGTTTTTGTCATTATTATTATTGTTATTAATTTAAGTATTATTAATAATGTTATTTTTAGTATTCTCATTATTGCCATTACTATTATTACTATTGTCATTTTTATTAATGTTATACTTTTTTTAAATTTTTATTACTATTATTACAATTATTTTAGCAGTAGTATTTCTATTAGTATTAGTAATAGTATTAGCATCCCATGCGCAAAGATACATATAGTTGTTTTATTAAATAAAAGGACCGTTTTCCTTATTTCTCCCTGAGTATCTACAAAGAGTATATATATATATATATATATAGAGTTATATATATATATATATATATATATATATAAACCAAATCATAACGGAAAATGCATACGTAGTGAGAGTGCGATATAAATGAACAACTTAATTTGTTTAACAATAATTGATTGCGCGGGTGGTGGTAACAATGTTTTAAATCAACTTAATTTGTTATTAGTATCTTTGTTGATACTACATCCAAGAAAAATATATAATTGACATTCTCATGCTCTGATTTGAAACCAATATTGTTATGAACTATATTGAATTTGATAATTGTTTTAAGAAACATTGAAAATATCATCAATACAAAGTATTTAATGCGCACATATACTTATGTCACACTTGTATTCCTTTTGTTAAGAAGGCCCTTTCAAATCTCAGCTACCATTTCAGATAATAGGCTTTCCATTGCCATGCTTTCAACCCGTTTGTGGGTGCTTCCAGTTTTTCTGGCAGAACAAGATAGTTTTCCTAGAATATGTTCTCGCACGGGAGATTGTAATATGATTTCGTCTATCACTTAAACTATAATTCCCGCGCAACCAATGTTCGTTTAAATATATAAATGTTCAATTCAATATCACTTCCTCATGTAATATGGTGTCTGTTCAGTAATGACGGATTGGAGAAGGATAGTTGGACTTTGGGTATAAATGGATGCCATATGAGCTCCACCTAAAGGATAAATAGACTAACCAAGGAACATTAGTTAGTATATAACTGAATATTGTGTGCAGTAAAGTGTGCGGAAGGATGGCTCAGTGGTTAGAGCACCATATTCCGAAGAAGACGTGCCCAGGTTCGAGCCCTGTCCGCGGCAAATCCTGGCCAGTACACGATGGGTTCCCAATAAGTAGGAAACCGTTCTACTGGATGAATTGTCTTTTCTACACTATACAATTCTTTGTTTATACTGACATATTTAGGTAATTAATGGGTCAGATGCTTATATCAAGACCGCAAACTTTATTTTTTATCGAC